>BJCM01166078.1:0-10013 GCA_018326385.1 Flaveria bidentis | reverse complement strand
AATATGTCTTTATTGTCTTACACTTATGTAATAGTTGGGTACTTAATGAAATGAAAATGTTTGGTTGTGTTTATAATGTTTAATATATCATTAATGAGTTGTTTAACGCTTATCGAATTAATTATATAGGTTGGTGGTTGATTGAACCAATATAAATAATGTAATGATAATTAATACATTCAAACTTAGTAATATGAAGTTATCATGCAAATGGCCCATGCTAATGGACCATACGCATGAACATCTTCATGCGAATGACTCAGTCACATGACTGAACCAGGAGATTGGATCAGTCGTATGATTATAACATGAGATTGACTCAGTCGCACAACTGAACACTCAGTCGTGCGAATGGATTAACCGCATGGCTCAATCGCGCGACTGAACCATGCTAATGGTTCAGTCGCCCGAATGAGCAACCCTAACCTATAAATACCACCTAATTCATGGAAAAACTTAAGCATTGAATCCACTTCGACTCCAGACATACCCTAACCGTCTAGAAGCCTCTAAGTTCGTACTCCAAGTTCATAGAACGCTGTAGATCGATTCTTAATTGATTCTTGACGTTAGATTCAATACATCATTGTGTCTACGTGCGTTCTCACTGATTGGATCGCCAATCAAATAGGATTTCACACTATTTGATTTGGTTTAACACATTAATCGGTTGGTGTTTTGTTCAAATACCAGATCCTAACACTCAAGAATTTGATTAGAGCTTTTTGGTACAAGATGTCACTCCTACTCAAGTTCTCATGGCTTGAACTGAAGACAGTAAGGTATATGAACATCTCTATACTCCAACCTATATTACTAAGGTTAAATTGTATGAGGACTATAATATGGAAATTAAAGATAATATTGAGAACTTAAATATATTAAAAATTAACTTTAAGAGAGTAGAATATGACTACAAACTCAAAATTGAAGAGTTAGAGAAAATTATATCCTCTTTAAGACATGCACATTCAAACTTCAAGGCTCAAAAAGATTTAATCTCCAAGTTGACTGATGCTCAAACCCATTTAGTAATAGTTTAGGCTAAAGCAAAGAAGTATTCTATTGAAGATCAATAACTTCAAAACCATCATTGCATCATCCTCCTACTCAAAGGTTTGTTATCAAAACAAAAATGGGATGGAAACCATAGAAATTGCTCCACCATACTTTTATGTGCTTGTTAGATAGCCAAAATGTGGTACTGATAAGTAAGAGGTTCTAGCTATTGACCCACTACCTAATGAACAGAAGAATGATGCAACAATGGTGTCCACCACAGGGAAGGATTAGGTAGAAAACCTTATCCACACGAAGGGTGTATTCATTTCTACTGGGTTCCAAGTGGTTGGAAGTTCTGATTCAGGAAAGAAGTGTAGTACCACCTCTCCTATCTAGCTAAAGGATTAGGAATTAAAAGGTAAGGCTATTGAAAAAGAAATGCAGTCCAAGAAACAATAGCCCTCATTCCCTATCAAGAATAATATTGAGTGTATAATATTTGGTCTACATAACCACATGGCTAAAGATTGTTACTACAATTCAGCAAGCACACATTATGCAACCAATGTTAAGAAAGAAAGAGTCAAGGATAGTTTCACATTAGAACCTTACAATATGGTGCAAGTGTTAAGGAAAGGAAAGCTTGTTTCCGAAGCCAAGTTGCTTGCGGAAGAAACTCAGTCTTCCTAAAGGAAAATAGCTTCGAAAGTCAAGCCAAAGAACAACTAAAGGAAAAAAAGAATCCTTTGAAACCTTCCAAGAATAAGACTGCTTCAAAAGACAAGGTGGTGACAACTTCTTCCAAGAAGAAAGAATCCTCAGAAGCAAGTCATGCTACTCAAGCCTCCATAGGCTCATCTACACTATTCAACCATAGGATGTAATGGGAGACAGAAAAGATGTTGCAACCAAAACCACTTTTTCAAAAACCATAGTTGAACCTCTATGCATACATTTTGGATCAATTATCACATCTATATTGGAAGAACCCAAGACCAATAAGGCATGGGTTTCCAATAGTAACTAATCATTTCACATTTTGTGTAGCGACATCTAATGACAAGAATGGAAATGTATGGATTGTGGACAATGAATGCTCCAGGCACATGATAGGGAACAGATCTCACCTACAATAATTTTTACATTTTAATGGAGATCATGTTTAGTTTGGAGGTGAAGCTGGAGGATACATTTCTAGTAGAGGTAGTGCATCCAATGGTAAGTTAAAAGTTGACAAAGTAAACATTGTCAAACAGCTTGAACACAATCTCTTTAGTGTTTCTCAATTCTATGATCAAAAGTGTCAAATGCTTTTCACGGAACATGACTGCATTATCCTCAGATACGAGATGATAATTTATCAAGAATTAATGCTTCTTAGATCTCCCAAGAGAGGGGATATGTACAAGCTATATATGAATAATGCTTCCCCACTGGGTGAAGTATCATGCTTTCTTTCCAAAGCTAATGGTGATGAGTCAACTCTTTGGAATAAAAGAATGTGCCATGTTAATTTTAAAACCATGAAAAAATTGGATAAAAATAACTTAGTACAAGGTGAGCCTAAAAGGGTTTTTTGTAAAGATAATTGTTTTGCTTGTCTAAAAGGGAAGCAACACAAGGTATCTCACAAATCCAAAGAGGCTAACTCCATCATCACCCAGTTACACTTATTGCACAAGGATATATGTGGTCCTACAAGTATAATAAGCATTGGAAGAAAATGATATTGCCTTGTGATTGTTGATGATTTTACGAGATTTACATAGCTATTCTTTTAAAGAACTAAACACGAAACTACGGAATCCTTAAAATCTTTTATTCTTAAAATTGAAAATCAAATTGATAACAAAGAAAAAATCATTAGAAGTGATCAAGGGATTGAGCTTAAAAATCAAGTTCTTGACTCATTCTGTAACTCAAAAGGGATTGCCAAACAATACAGTGCTCCTAGAACTCTTTAACAACATGGTGTTGTTGAGAGGAGGAACAGGACACTTATTGAGGTTGCAAGAACTATGTCAACTGATTAGTTGCCTCTAACCTTCTAGGCAAAGGCAGTCAACACTTCTTGCTATGTGCAGAAGAGGATTCTCATTGTTAAGTCTCATGAAAAAACCCTTTATGAGCTAAAGAACAAGAGGCCATCATTCATTGGCTTTCTAAGGTCCTTTAGCAGTAGGTGCATCATACTTAAAACAAAAGACAATTTAGCAAAATTTGCTAAAAAGTAGAATAATGCTATCTTTGTTGGATATTCCTCAAACTTTATTGTTTATAGAGTATATAACATCAAAAATCAACAAAAGTGGAATCATCCAATATTGTTGTCAATGAGCACACTCCTTGTGTTAAGGGAAATGGTCCTGATCATATTTTTGACTTAGAAATGTTTCCAAACTGATTTAAACCATCTTGTGAGAACGTTTCAACTGGAATAGGAACTCAAAGTGACTCTTATGATGATCAACGGTTTGAGTTACCCGGACCTATTTCAATTTATCCAAGTCATGAAGATCAAGCTCCCACTACTGAAAGTCCTAAAAGTTTGAATACTTCAAGAAACAATGGAGCTTCAATAGGTTGCCAGCCAACTGAGTCTCAAATCTCATCAGTTGATAACTCCAGCATTCAACACCAAGCTAATGGAGACAATGATTTGGAGAAACAAACAATTGTTGATGATGTTTCAAAGAAAAATACCATTGATGTTGTCATGCATTCATTCAATCAGTCCTCATTGAATGAGTGTAAGACATTAGCTGAAAATGGCGTTCAAAATTCTAAACAAAACTTCTCAAACTTCAATCTCTATTCAACTAGATGTGATTCATAGGCTCATGATACATAACACCCATTCATCTAAGAACATCATTAGGGATGTCTTAGAAGGTGTGAGAACAAGAGGTTAGACCCACAATGGGAATGTCTGCTTGTACTCATGTTTTTTTCTCTCAAATGAAACCTAAGAAGGTGGAAGAAGCCCTCAAGGACAACAATTGGATTGAAGCAATACAAGATGGGTTGCTTTAGTTCTAGAGGCAAAAGGTATTGAATCTGTGTCCTTTACTACTTGGCCTAGTCCCCATTGGCACTAAGTGGGTGTTCAAAAATAAAAGAGACGATAGAGGTTTGATCATCAAGAACAAAGCAAGACTTGTGGTTCAAGGATACACACAAGAGGAAGGCATAGATTACATTGATTTCTTTGCACCTGTTGCAAGACTTGAGGCTGTGCGAATCTTCCTTGCTTTTTCAGCATCCAAGAACTTCATAGTCTATCAATTTGATGTCAAATGTGTAATTCTATATGGAGATATCAATAGAAAAGTCTATATGTGTGAGTCACCTGAATTGGAAAACCCACAGCACCCCAACTATGTGTGGAAACTGGATAAAGCTCTTTATGGGTTACACCAGGCACCTAGGTTGTGGTATGAAACACTGTCTCAGTTTCTTTTAAATAATGACTATACCAAAGGCACTATAGACAAAACATTGTTCTTAAAAAAGTCTAGGAAGGACATGTTGCTTGTACAAGTCTATGTTAATTGCATTATATTTGATTCCTCAGATGACCAAATATGCAAAGACTTTGAAAGAATCATGAGAAATGAGTTTGAGATAAGTTCCATAGGAAAGATGGATTTCTTCCTTGGGATTCAAGTGAAGCAGATTGAAGAAGGGTTCTTCATAAATCAATCTAAGTATGTCAAGGACATCTTAGAAAGATTTTAGATGAAAGTTTGTAAAGCTTCCAAGACACCTATACCTAGAAATCACAATCTTTGTCCTGATTCCGAGGGGGAGGATACTGATTAGCATCAGTATAGGGCAATTATTGGATTTTTGATGTATCTCACTGCACGCAGACCTGATAACATGTTTGCAACTTGCATCTGTGCAAGATATCAGGTTGCAAAATATCACATTTTACCCTTGGAAGCAAATTTGTCTTTGAGACATGGTTTGCCTTTGAAAGTAAAAGTGGCCTCGAAATACACTACTGAGAAACACAAGTGTTTTCTCTCAGAAGCAACTCTACTCTTGGAAGAAAACTTTAATTGTGTAACGGAAATCTTTAGGCCCCACTCTGTAAAAAGTATGATTCAATTGATAATTGTCGGCCTTTAAGTGTAAACCTTACATAATCCATAAAGGCTAGTTCCTTACACATGAAGTACGTGTCCGGGGAACAATTGTGGGATAAACTCCCATAGCAACCGGGTTTGACTCAAGGCTTAAGATAATGGTTAGAATCCTCGTATATTACAGTAAGATAATTATAGGGAACATATTGGTTTCCCCATAGATGGGGTCAAATTTTTTTTTTTTTTTTTATGGGGTCAATGTACAAAATTTTAAAAATTTTATGAAAAAATTATGTTTAGACATATTGTTTATGAAATATATCACCAGCGTAATAGTGAACCATAAAGATGTTTTGGGCCTATACATAAAAATGAAGTTAGTATCAAGCTTAGAGGTAATAAAAGATTGTGATTTAGAAGATAGTACTCTAGATATTATCTTGAGGTAAACAATAAGGGAAGTAAATGATATTAATTACAAGTATCATAAATTAATTAGACTACAATTTTAATTTTATGGTATTATGATTAATAACAATATTCTATTAATATATAATTATAAGAAAGACAATATTATTAAAACTAAAAATACCTTTAAAAGTAGAAAGGATTTAAGAAAGATGTTTAAAAGTCAAATTAAAAAATTATAAATCAAAAATTAAAAAGAAGACCTTATTATATGTAATTTACATTTGTGTATTAAATAATAAAATTATTTATAATAAAAAAACTTAAAATAAAATATAAATTACGTTAATGATCCTTACAAATAATACATTTATTTTAAATTCTTAACATCAATAACTAACAGAATATGAAGCATTGATTAAAGATAAATATAACATGATTATATTTGCAGTAAGGATCAAATTTAAAATTATAATTAAAACACAGAACCATCTATTTAATTTATTCATCTAATAATTAATAAAATAAAAGCCAAAGTATCGATGTTGATTACAAAGCAGTCAGCCATGGTGTTCCAGTATATAAATATAACTAGTAATGTTCAATGGCGTGTTGGGCCATGTCATTAAACGCTAAGCGCTTGACGTTGTTTAATAGAATAGTTGACCGCACGTTAAATTTTCTAGCCCATACAGTTTGTACAAACGTTGGTCACATTTAAATAACCAATAGATCGGTAAATTCTACAATGGCTTAGATCTGCAAGAGGACTTCTTCATTCGCTGCCTCTTGTCTAGATACCTGTAATATTGATCAACACCTAATGGGTTTGTTGTTTGGTCTTTGAAACATGCAAAGTGTGAGTAATGATTGAGTTTTCGACTGTCGACCGTGACTTCACTTCCAGGGTGTTAGCTGAATTTAAGTGTGTTCTTTACATGAGCTACCCAAATCATAGCTTGCCGACTGATGACTTGCCTAAAAAATAGAAGTTAAATTATACACACAATGTAAGCAACCAGAAAAGAAACAGATTACTATCATAACTCACCTTAACTGCATGATAAACCTTTGGTCCTTATGTGATCATGAAGGCGCAAATGCTATTGGATATTTTCACCACTGTTTTCCAAACAATTGCATAGTTAGATCCTATTTAAAAATAAAGAACTCAAAAGTTAAAAAAAGAGACAAAAACGAACTATGTGAATAGACCAAAGCCATAAAGTAACATGTACCAGACGATTCAAACTGAACTCATCTTTGACCAGTTTACTTATCACCCATCTTGCCAAATCCAGGTAATTATCAAAAGATGCATGTATCAAATTGACTCCAAATGGCTCCAAGAAAGCTCGAGTGGTGAACATAGGCCATAAGAAATAAAACAAAAACTATATGTCTAGAATAGCACGATAGAGATAGGAAGAAGTGTATCGATATATTACGATAAAGTAGACATACAAAATGTTTATACTATCATGTAATCTCTCTCTATCTCTCTCTCATAAAGCAATCATGAGCTTTTGACATGTCAAAAGAAATCGTTTGCCTAACAAATCCCATCCTTAAACAAACTTACCAGTCCTCTCGATCTCTTTCTGGGCATAAAGCTAGCCACCCATTCTTTATATATTAACCAACAACCTACATTATTAAATGTTTCCACTTAAATGAGAAAAGATATCTTAATGTTTATGTACACAATAGGCCGGGACAAACACTAAGACTATTAAATATCATATTATCATAACCTCCAACCAAAACACTCTGTTAGTAGGTTTTGCTATATCAGATTATCAATTTTCGTATCAGGTTACAACTTCTCAACAACATTCCCAAACATGAAACATTGTTAGTTCATCATAAATTATGTAAATCATAACACAAATTTAAGATTACAGTGAAGGTTGACGTAATCAATAAGTAAATCGGGATTTGGTAATCTAAAGTATTAAACTCAAAGAGGCAAAACAACCTAAATAATCTCCAAATAAAACCATGGCAAGAAAGTTTCGTTGTTCACAATCCAAACATTCAATAAAATACTTACATTTATGGTATAATTATGCATGAGATATGAATCCAGGCATCTCATGGGTATCATCTACCACCCATACATCAACATCTGGAAACAAAGATCATTTCATCCTTCAAATTAAAGCTATTCTTACCAGTGTCATGAAACATAATGAGTAATATGTTAATTAAAAGTTCTACGAAACTAAATCGCAGTCAACAAAAACTGATATGTAACAGCGTAAATACTCCTGCAAATTCAACATATTGTTAAAAAGTTAAAAAAAATCCACAACCTTTGTATTTAAAGTGCATAAGATCTATCTCTCCTTTTTATTCAGTAAAACTTGGTATGTTGAATGACGGTGAATGCATCTAAAGCACTCAAAATACATACATAACAAAGGATTCGACCGGTGATTAATATTTCCCTGATATTGATAAGTTGCAGATTAGTAACTTACCTGTTCCAATAAAATGAAGGCCCAAAATTTCAGAGGAACAAATCCAGAAAACTGAAGGTTAAGATAACTGTCAAAATAACTACTCAAAAGCAAAATTATAACCATCTTCTAATGATCTTATGTAAGTGTCTATTCTAAAACAAACAAATTTAAAATATCGGTTAAAATTTATTAAGATTTCTAAATGAAATACGAGAAGAAGTTAACACTAATTACCTGAGGTTTAGGTGTCATAGAGCCATGAAATCCTCTGTGATGTATCTTCTTCTTCAACACCATATTCTAGGTCTGCATGTTAATAAGAGATCAATCATCACTAGAATCATTGATCACACTTGTTTTATTAAATCAAAGAATTCACATCCTCATTGTCTTCGATGATCAGTTAAAAAACAAAGTCATTACACAAATTCATGAATGCCAACAAACATAAATTACCACCATTCATGAATCAGACATCAATATCTAAAGAAAAGGGCACCCACAGATTATTTATAACGAAAAAGATAAAGTGAACAAATTAGGATATTGCATGTTTAATCAACCAATTGGGCCATACTTTATGGAATTAATCAGGAGGAACAGTTGAAGAGAACAAAATGAACAACACCTACCTTCCCCTGCATTATTAAGTAGCATGTTCTTCCCTGATGAGGCTTCATCGTTGATTCCAGAACTTCAGGACCCTAATCACACTCTTTTGATGAATCTCCTCTCGCACAAACAGCGTAATACGCACATAACCCTGCAAAACAACTCAAAATCACCTGAAAGTACAACATCAAACATGGATTTTCAGTGATTTAGGAAGAGATGAGAAGAGAATGGAGATTGAAGATGCAGAAAGCAAAACTCAGACAGCGCATACCCGTTTTCATCGTACATTAAAAACCGACGGCTGACTCGTCAATGAAGCCGACATGGGGCTAGAGTCGTCACATCAAGTATCGGGCACGTGGGTGAGTGAACTCTAGTCGTGCTTGAGTTGCGATCCGCTCCGGTCAGGTGGAATCTTGCCAGATTTCTCAAGTATTATTCATTTCCCATCTCTTCTAATACTATTCACGTTACAATTAATCATTTTTCCATTTATTTTCACATATTTTTCTTACAAATATTTTTTACCCGAAACATTATCTTTCCTACAAACATTTTTATTTTTTCACCTCATATTTTTTTTATTAAATTACTTTAAATAAAGATATTTAAATTATTGTAAATATAATTAATTAAAATAAAATAAAAACAACAACGTAAAACAATAAAATAAAAACGACAATACAAAATTAATAGATAGAAATAACAATAAAACTATTCTCTAATCCCCTTATTCACCTGGAGATGTTTTATTAGATCGTTTCGCAATATATGGTGTGCGTCCTGGTTACGTAAGCTTGTGTTGGGTTTCAACAATAGAATAAACTGAAGCTTACTAAATCATAATTACAGCCAACTGAAGATATCATTGTACGAGTTCAGAGACCAAGTTGATTACAACAAAACAAGACAATTCAACATGACAAAGTCAACATCAAGACAATTAAAAAGTCAAAATTAGGTCATGTTGTAATATTAGTATAAATAGACCCACTAGTGTATTTTTGCATGTGTAGCTTTTATGTGTGTGTTTCTCATGGTGTAAATCACCATCCAAGGAGAAATCCTCTCCTTTGGGTGGGTTTGATTTCACCAGTCATTTATGATTCTCATTGTAACTTGTTTATCAGCATCAATGAAATCATAACATTATTATTATCCATCTATTTGTTCTTTGATTCACACACATCCACCCATCTTAATTTTGATTTCTAGATCTAAACAAGATGAATCCTAAGATCCAAGCTCAATGAATCTGAAATATTGATTTAGCAAAATGGTATGAGAGCTGTTGGTTGCTGGATTTATCTAGTTTTCAGATCTGATTTCATCTTTAATGATGTCAAGAACAATGAAGAAAAGAAGAAAAATGAAAAACATAGTCTCCGTTCATCAAAAACCCACCTGTTCATACCCAAAATCAGAAGAAAAA
>BJCM01166077.1:0-10429 GCA_018326385.1 Flaveria bidentis | reverse complement strand
TACTACGAATAGACTAGCTATCTATTGCAATGCACTACTTTTATATGTCTACTGTTAAACTGTTTATGTTTGAATAACTCTCTTGAACTCACCAACCATTGTGTTGACATTTTAGTATGCTATTCTCAGGTCAGTAGCTCGCTTGCCATAGGAGCACTACACGGTTGCACTTACATTATAAGACTCGGTTTTCAAGACATCATTATTGTTTTAAATGATTAGTATTGCTCTTTGGGTTGGCATATGTTTTGCCATAATTTACATTTCTATTTCATTGGGTTGTTTTTACAATACACTTGCGCACAGTTTTAAAGTTTCTATTTTGGTTGTTTTTATTTAATTATTGCATATAGAGTTGTTCTGAGTAACTATTGACTGTGATCTTGGTTTGTTCACACGCCTCGCGGTAAAACTCCGCACGTGGATTTTGAGGGTGTGACACCCACTTTCATCTTGGTTAGATTAACCTATCGAATCGGTTTGTAAACGAGCTGATCTTAAGCTTCTTTGGCTTGGCTCGACTTAGTTCATTTGCAGTCATAATATCCTAATAAACACATGCTTTCTATTTTATAACCACACTACTACTAAAATTAGCACATTTACATTTAGCTAGATTTAAACCTACAACAATTGGGTTGAAAGGCATACAACTTTACTATTCTTAAGGTTTTGGTATGTTTAACCCTTTTTTTTTTGACAATATCTTTTGGCATATCTTGTTTCGAGGTTGCAATTTGCGACTGTTTTTTTTTTGTCCCGAAACAGCTCCATAAAATCTTTTTACGATAAAATGTATAATTATTTAGTAGTTTCATATTTGAAGTACTAGTCGTATAACTTACAAGAATATTAGATAGTTGAGAACTATTTGTGTAATTTATTCAAAATAATAAGAGAGAAGTACATGGATAGCCTATGTGATAAGAGCAAATTACAAACTTGGTCCTTTGAATTTTTTATTACATGTTTAGTCATATAGTTAGTAAGAATTTAACAGAATTGTATTTGTAAGAATATTAAATGGCTGTTTGTTTTAATTTTTTAATGGTATAAATATCTAAATGATTCGACATTTAATGATTTAGACTGTTTCTTTCGCGAGCAAATGTTTAAATAATTGAATGATTAAATATTATATTGAGTCTGAATGTTTAAGAGTTCTTATTTAAATTAGTCAGATATTTGTATTTAAATAATTAAATATTTTAATTATTCAAAAATTATCAAAAAGCCTTTTTAACTTTTTTTATTTTTATATTTTGAAGTTGTTTGAAACACTTTTATACATAGAAAAATTACCTTGATCAGTAACAGGGGCTCGTTTCATTTGAAATTTCAAGCCGCTAATCGAGCAAGAACACAATCTGCATTAATTAAAGCCAATTTATACTTTGAAACCGGTGTTGGAGCATCATTCGCTTACAAAAAGCAAAGCTAAAAGATGGAATGTTCGAATAAACAAACCGAAAGCACAATCTTGCTGTATGTATTCATGCTTTCTCGATCATTACGAACAACGTGTTCGACAAAATGTCTCACCATCATTACCATTGTCTTTATGTCTTCATTAATTACCCTCATGGCCTCATGCCACCTAATAACCATTATCCTATGCATTTGATCGTTCAACTTCAAATTCTAGTGAAAAACAATAGAACCCATGTTCAATTTCGAAGAGAACAGATGTAGTATGCTCCCCGCATATGGTGGTACCAAATCTAGATATTAGTTATTGAAGGCATACAAATGGTACCCATATCAATGTAGGGTGTATGTTACGATATGCACGCACAAGCAGTTAAAAGCACACTCATGGTAGGGCCATTTGTGCTCATGGTAAACAGTTACAAGATTCGAAAGTGGGAATCTTGAAAGCAATGCGGTTTATTCTTGATTTTTGCTTTAATTGTCTTCTTTTTCTTTATGTTTATAGTTTAAATGCTAAATGGGACCAGATTGGTATATGGTGAGATGGTTGTTGAATGATAATGGGTCTCCTTGAGATGGTTGTTGAATGATAATGGGTCTCCTGTGGCACTCAAAGATTGCCTTTTTATTGGGGCAGAAAATAGCAGTGAAAGAGACACAATTATCACTTTTTTGTATTAATCAAGCAATGGTCCAAAAAGATGGCCTAATTTCACGCGCTTTACGACTTAGTATCTTGCTTATATATGTGTTGCTGGCTACTGTTTCTTTGAGTTTGAATTAGAGCTTGAAATAATCCAAAGATGCATGTTGTATATAGCAAGTTTTTGATTTTTTGATTCGGGGAAAACGAATCCTTCATGGCTCCTGCAGGGAAGGCTTTAGGATTCTATAATGAAGCCAATGACTGGTAAAGGTTTCTGTTTTTTTGTTTTTTCAGATTTGCTTTTATAATATTTGATTAATTTTGTTATCTTGTGTCAGGTTCTGTAATGCAGGTCTACCAAGTGATCTCACTATTCTCATAGACGGAGTAAAGTTCCACCTGCACAAGGTATTGTTTATTCTAACTTGTAAACAATAAAATCTAATTGAATTTGCGTTATTAATATAAGAATTCTGTAATTGCATAATTCTCCAGTTTCCTCTACTATCAAGATCAGGGAAAATAGAAAAGTTGATCAAAGAAACTCAAAATAACGATGAAGGTAAAGGAACTTGCTTCATTACCCTTGAGGAAATTCCTGGTGGTACCGACGGATTTTTGGTGGCAGTTAAATTCTGTTATGGTGTTCCTGTGGAACTCACTCCGAGGAATGTTGTTATGGTGTATTGTCTCGCGGACTATCTTGAAATGACTGATGTATATGGAGATGATAATTTATTCTCCAAGGCAGAGAATTACTTCCATAAGAATGTATTGAAAAACTGGAAAGATTGTTTGGTTGCTCTTCAAGAGTGTGAAGCTTTTGTGACAAAGGCTGAAAACCTCCAAATAATTTGTAAATGCTTGAATGGCATGTCAGCAATGGTTTGTACAGATTCTAGTTTGTTTGGATGGCCAATGATGATGTATGGTCGGTTACAAAGCCCGGGTGGTAGCATTCTGTGGAATGGAATTGACACTGGTGCAAGGATCCAAAGCCTGGAATCTGATTGGTGGTTTGATGACGTGTCACGTCTTCGTGTTGGTTTATTTGAGAGGCTTGTAAAAACATTGGAAGCTAAAGGCATTCAACCCGATAAACTAACAGGTATCGTATTTGATAATTCCCCCTTCTGATTATAATTTTTTCTTGTGTCCTAACTAGGCTTCCTTAGTGGTGGCAAAGTGGGGAGGTCATGTGGGTACAATAACGGGTCAAAATGGGTAATTTTTGTATTGATTGAAATGTGTAGGTTTGGGTTTAACCGGAACGCTTTTGTCCAGCAAAACAGAATTTTATTATATTACTTTTGTGGTACATATGATCACCAAATTATGTCATGTCAATAGTGATATATTCTTTTGAATAATTGATTTTTGGAGGTTCCATGCTTTCAAAACACACTTTAGCAGACTTTTTGCAAAAAGTGACATGTATGGTAACGGGTAAAAATGAGTAAATCTTGCTATCGATCAATATGGGTCAGGTTGGTTGAGCTTGAAAACTTTTGCAAAAAAGTAAAAAAATATTAATATGAATAATTAGTTTGTCAAATATGATCACATAATTACATTATTTCACTGGTAATTTAATTTTTTTAATAAAATGATTCATGAGGTTCCGCTGTAAATACGCATCAGCCGAAATTCAACTCTTTTGATCATTTTCTTTTCATTCTATCTTCTTAGTTATATTTGTTTGACCCAAAGATAATCCAGTTCTACTCATTCATTAGTAAGTGGTTGAAAATCAAAACTGCTACACTTAGATATGTTATCAACAAGTTCTTGACCCTGAAGCTTGTTGATTAAACGTGATTTTTAATGCAATTTTCCACTCCTATTTTGCAGGAGCTATCATGTACTATTGTGGAAAATATCTTCATGGTTTAGGTAGATGGCAAGGTGGGCAGATTACAAAAACTAAATCAATTGTAAACTTTAGCCCGAAAAGTGACATAATTGATCAGAGATTCCTAATAGAAACCATTGTAGAACTTCTCCCACAAACAAAGGGCAAGTCTGTATGTCGTTTCTTGTTGGGACTTTTACGCGTTGGATTAATATTGGGTGTTAGTGACAAATGTCAAGATTCACTTGAGAGGAGGATAGGAATGCAGCTGGATCATGCTACACTAGATGGTCTAATGATTCCTAGTTATTCTGATTCTGATACATTATATAATACTGAATGTGTTGAAAGGATTATTAATTATTTTTTAACTTCAGAAGAAATGGGTAGTACACCATCTTCATCACCTATACAATTAAGGAATGTTTCTAAGCTTGTAGATAGTTATATGGCAGAGATTGCATCAGACGTGAATTTGAAACCTGAAAAACTACATTCACTCGCACAGGCCCTTCCAGAATCTTCTAGATCTTTAAATGATGGATTATACAGAGCTTTGGATATTTATTTTGAGGTATATTCTTGTCTCTCCCACCATCATTACTAAAGGGGTGTTTGGCTTTGTATTTTGAAATTGATAACCTAGAACAGTTTTGAGTTTAAAAAGAAATCAATCACCTTTAACAAATTGTCTCCTTTTTTCACAATTAATATTCTTTCATGTCATTTTTATCTATTCATTCCTCAACTTAGGAGATTTGACAAACAGTCAAACATCTTATTATTACAATTTCAAATAACAAAAGCACCTCCAAACACTATCTTCAAGGAGTCATTTTAGTTTTTACCACTGTCAATTATTAAGTTCTGAAAATCAGTTCCAAAACGTACATCCAAACACCTCTTAAAGAAGGGTCTGTTAAGGCTTGATTTGTTTTACTATATGATCAATAATGCAGGCTCATCCATGGTTACCTGAGAAAGAAAAAGAACGCTTCTGCCAGATCATCGACTGCAAGAAACTATCGGTTGATGCTTGTGCTCATGCTTCTCAAAACCATCGTCTCCCACTTAGATTCGTCCTCCAAGTGTTGTTTTTTGAGCAGATTCATATGAGAACATCTCTATCAGGCTGCCTTAACATGCTGAATACTGAAAACACCCCTACAGGTCCAATGGCCATCGTTCCATATGGTTCTATCGTGGCTAGCCAGGTAGACGGGCGGGTGAGTTTGGTTCATGAAAACGAGGGACTAAGAGTTGACATGGAAAGGATGATGGCTAGAGTGCATGAACTTGAACAACAGTTGGAAAAAATGAGACAAGATATTAGAAGGTTAAGTTAAAGTCTAGTTTCTTGAAAACTAAGATGGTTTTTATGTTATTTAAAAGGTATTATAACATATGAGTGTGAGGAACTTTCAAGCACCCTATAAATTTCAAGCAGTGTAAGCGGTGTATATGCGTTGGTATTATTGTACGGGGACCAAGAAAACCCATTCGAGAAACATTATTGATCTTGTATGGATTTTCTTGATTTCTTATATATATATATATACATATATATATATATATATTTTTCTTTTATCAAAAGAATGTGTGGTAATGTTAGAGAGGCCTGCCTTTCATTTTATATCACTTTGCATTGCATTATCCGTGTTTAGCAAGTGGTTCGTGGTTCATGGTTTACGATTAACTAGTTGAATACAACCTCGCGCGTTGCGCGAGGAATTTAAAGTCAATAATCACCGTTACAACCCTAGTTCCAACCCTTGGCTCAGATCCGGCTACTCGTTGTGGCTGCAAACCAAATGTGGTTGCCACACCAAGACAACGATTTTTTGTCTCCAATTCATCACAACCATTTTATTATATCCCTAAATCAGGAAAATCAAACCAAACGAGAAAACCAACAACTTATTGCATTTTTTAAACACAGAGCTTTATATAAGTGGACGACGTAATACTGCTTTGGCTTAGACCCACGCATGGTCTCAGGCAGCAAACCATCTACATATGGCATGTTTCTAGTTGGATCATCGTTGCCAATGAACCTAAATTAAAGCCAACACGAAATAGTACAACGACAATGGCTCAAACCGGGTCACCCGCATCTAGCTGCAGACCATCTGCCAATGGTTGCCACGCTAGGACAACAACCAAATTTTGGTTAGATCATCACAACCAACAAACAATGTAAAACAAAGCAACAATAAGTGATCCAACGAATCGAAGCCACCAATATCAGGCAGATTCGTGAATACATGGAAAACCAAAATCAACATCAAACATTAGATATCTGTAAGAATGAAAATACGAAAACCCCAGATGAAGAACCAGAACATCATCACCTATAGAGCGACAACCATTGTACATGCAGGACACTAGGAGTGGTAGGAGAAATAGCAAGGGCAACAACCATAGCGCAAACCCAAAATAGACGGCATTGGCCGATCAACCATCACCGCCTAGGGTTCGAGAAAACAAAGCCATAGGCGTAGGCAACTCCGGTGGCACTACCAGAGATAACCGAAGGCGGCGAAAACGCAGCTCCCACCATCGCCATTTGCACCTTCGAAAGGCACCGCCAACTGCACCCACGCCGCCGCAGACCCAACAGCGAGACTGAGGAAAATCGGAGTCCAAAAACGCGACCAAG
The DNA here is from genome assembly GCA_018326385.1 of Flaveria bidentis. Classification (NCBI taxonomy): domain Eukaryota; kingdom Viridiplantae; phylum Streptophyta; class Magnoliopsida; order Asterales; family Asteraceae; genus Flaveria; species Flaveria bidentis. Next base: position 3,841 of record BJCM01166077.1, on the reverse strand, counting down.
CATGCCGTCAACATCCATCGCCGCCGACCGGGCTCCAATCGCCCTCACATCCTCTCTGTCTCTCAACTCATATATGTAAAAAAATGATGTAAGGGGAGTATAATGGGAACTTCCAAAAGTTTTATGGTTAATCTCAAAAACCCCAAAAAGCAAGCAACTGCTGATGACATTGTTTTTTTCATAAAAGGATAATTATTCTTGAATTATTCGGTTTGATATTATTTATATAATATTATCAAAATGGATTATGGTTTATATTCTTGATTTTTTTCTGTTTTTATTATTTATATAATAATACCAAAAGGCGTATTATTAGAATTTGGTAAACAAACAGTGGATTATGGACACATAACACAAAAGAGTACATATACTCATATTATGTTTATAATCACATAGATGTTTAAGTATTTATAAAAATATACTACAAAAATTGTTAGTTGTTACGTCCTTTCAAAAGGCATAAGGTCTTCCCATCACCAACCACATAATGTCTTTTTTTAATGATTCTTACCTATCTTATAAATAGTTCCATAAACACAAGCAAGTGATAAAAGCTATTATAAAAGCAAAGAACAACAATAAGAATATTATTTACATGTCATATACAAAATATATCTATTCTTGGGCAATCATAAGCTTAACTCAAACTAGCATAACTTATCCTTATAAATGATGTGTTTTTATACGTTTAAATACGTGCACGGTTAATTCGAGTCTAGTCATTATCATCTCGACTCGTCGAAAACCATAAAAACAAATTCCAAAACAGACTCCGATAATACCAATACCGTCAACGGATTTTTCCCCCATGATCGGTTCCGTTATTTTCAATCGGTTACAAACCAATTCTCAGTTTGGTTATCCGGTAGGGAATTGGGTCGGGCCGTCGGGGACCGGGTTAACCACTTTTATTCACCAAGCCTCTCTTGTTGGGCTACAATTAATCTCCGATCCAGTATACCGGGCCAGCATAACGCAGCCCAATTATTAATCATTCACGAGGCCCAACTACTGTCAAAATCACAATTTAGGGTTTATCGTATGTAGCGCCGAGGAAGACGACAGGAACCTCTAATTTCATTTGATTTGATTATTTTGTCGGAATCGTATGCAACTCACAATTTTGAGCTCGATTTTTCGCAAATTAGAAAACAAAAAATCTATTCGATAAATTTCAGCACAATCGCCATTGTTTCAGGTCACATTTCGAGCAACAATCAACACCATGGCTCTATCTCCACCAGGTATCATCGTCATGAAGCTCAATGATTCATCACGAAGAAACGAATTCCCGAAGCAAGTGATGTTAAACTTCAAGCCCGTATTCGAATACAAGGTGTCTATTGTTCTGCACAATCCGATCTCGAGAAACCCTAGTTCATGCAGGAGCTTGCATGTGTATAAGCTGAAATCATCTAATTCGGATAGCTTAGGAAACATGGCTACTGCTACTTCTGTTTTCGATTCGAAACCTGAGCTAGAAAGTGGCGGTGGAGATGACGGAAACGGGAAGCTTCCGCCTGGTAACGGCGGCGGTGGTGGCGGAGGCGGCGGCGGTGGTGATGAGGATGATCATGATGAGAAGGAGTTTGGACCGTTAATGAAGTTTGAGGAGGTGATGAAGGTTGCTGAATCGAATGGTGTTAATCTCCCTGAAGATATGATAGAGGCTGCAAAAGCCACTGGACTTCGTGAACTTATTCTTACGCGATATTTGGATTTGCAGGTAGATTAAAGCATTTTGTGTTAAATTGCATCAAATCATATCATTTTGTTAGGTGTTAATCTTAGGTTTATTGGCATTTTTTATATCAGAAATCAGGTTGGGCTTTAGGGTTCTTCACAAGAAATTTCGCCATGCTTCGAAACCGATTGCTTGCTGATCCATCGTTTTTGTTCAAACTTGGAACTGAGGTCTGTTCACTATTTTTTTTTCTTTTTGAAGTAATTGATTAAAGTTTACATGTTACTTAATGTTGATCTGTGATGCAGATGGTGATTGATTCGACTTGTGCGACATTTGCTGAAGTACAAAAAAGAGGAAAAGATTTCTGGAATGAATTTGAGTTGTATGCTGCAGATCTTCTGGTGGGTATAGTGGTTGACATGGCTTTGGTTGTTATGTTGGCACCATATGCGCGTATCGGAAAGCAGACAATAGCTAGTGGTGGTTTGTTTAGTGGTGTAAAGAACTATGTTGCAGCTCTTCCAAGCAGGTAGCTATCATACCCAAGATATATAGTAAAAAGCAAATACTAATATTAATCTTTAAACTTTGTGGGTTGTGTAGTGTGTTTGAGTTTGAGAGACCAGGGTGTAGATTTTCAGCACAGCAACGACTCGCCACTTATTTTTACAAGGTATACATATGTCTGTAATGATTTATATGGTTATTGCTCTGTATTTTACAAGCTATAAAGAAAATTTACCTGCTTTAAACCTGATCATTATACCCTTAAACTGGTTCTTTATTTCACATTGATGACTAGTGTTTTGGTGTATGAGTTCAGGGTCTTCTGTACGGTTCAGTTGGATTTAGTTGCGGTATCATTGGCCAAGGAATCGCAAATATGATTATGAATGCCAAACGGTATACTTATCTCCTTACACTTTCTTTATTAGATAAGAAAAACATTGTTTTGATATGAAGTATTGGATTAATAATCGAAAACCTAAATATGAGAATTTCAGACGGATGCATGCATCAGAAAGTGATGTACGGGTGCCCCCTTTGGTGGAAAGTGCTGTTCTTTGGGGTATGTTCTTAGAAGAACCTTTCACTCTTGTGATCTGCATCTGCATTTGCATTTGCATTTGCATGTGAAGGTAACGCATTTGACGAATATGATTCTTTCTTTATTCAATATGCAGGTGTTTTCCTTGCGGTTTCTTCAAACACCCGTTATCAGATTATCAATGGGATGGAGAGCTTGGTAGAAGCTTCTCCTTTGGCAAAACAGGTGCCTGTAGTTGCAATGGCGTTTACAGTTGGCGTGCGTTTTGCAAACAACATTTATGGTGGGATGCAGTTTGTAGACTGGGCTCGATGGAGCGGGGTACAGTAATAAGTTGAGCCATTTCCGTTTTTTTATATGTAGAATTTGGAGCAGTGGCAATTGGCAGGCCGTTGTAGGCCGCTATTTTTCTAGTTTATTAGTCTAAATCTTGGGCGGGGCTGGCTCCTGCTCGTTTTTATCGAATCAGAAATGTTTTCATATATCATGATTTTCGCCGTTGGTATTTACTTGATTGGTATTTTGGGGAGAAAAACAAACAAGAGAGGTCCCAAACATCCTTGTGGTAAGGTGGTTTCGAGAGGTTAATGTTTTAAATCTTGTGATGTGTAGACATAATTGTTTAATAATGGTAGTAGGTTAAGAGCCATTTTAAATAACAAATTAAGAGACAAGTTTAAGATTATGATGAATGGGGAAATAGAAATTTGGCGTCTCAAACTAATTTTAATATTTAATTATTTGTTTTAAAGTTATATGGTTTATTTCTGTTAATAGTAAAACTCACATCCTAACACCTGAGTAGACTTGTACAAACCGGTTCGGGGGCCGAAACCGGTTCGGGTCCTAAACCAAAACTGGTTTGGTCAAAATTGGTCAAAACCGGTTTGGCCCCAAACTGGTTCGGGTCCAAACCGGTTTCAAATCCTAAAAACCCAAACCTATCAAACCGGTTTGGGTCGGTTTGGAACCGGTTCGGGCCCAAACCGGTTCGGCCCAAACCGGTTTTTTTTTTTTTATTTGGATTTTTGTTATATTCAAAGAAAATTTTAAACTTTTAATTAAAATTTTAACATTTATATAATTTAAACAATTTATAACAATTT
>BJCM01166076.1:0-21926 GCA_018326385.1 Flaveria bidentis | reverse complement strand
TCGTTGAGAGTAAGATGTCTAAGGCCTGATAAAGTTAAATCAATGGAGAATGATCACTCTATGTCTCTATAATTTAACATGACATCTGCGACAAAAGGATAGATGATTGATTCACCTAAAACTTTTCAAGTATGGTACTTGAAGGGGATGATGTTATTGAATGGCACTTAGTCATACGTATTAAGGGTAGTAAACCGTTGTTAGGTGGTATTTACTGCTTGCATCAATCTTCTATGAATCTTGTACAAGTAGGAGATTGTTGGATCTTGTATGCCCAAGACACATACAAGATTGATGTGGTTAGTACGTCATGATCCAAGTCGGGTCATACCCAATAACAAGCTATACAAACGCCAATAAATGTTTGTTTCTTGATGAGATCATACAAATAAAAATTGACACCAATTTAGAATATGGGTTTTCTATTTTGGAGGCTACACATTCAAGAACATCATCTCCTTCACCCTTTTTCATCTACAACTTTTGTACAAGAAAGGTTGTATCTATGAACTCCCTATGGTTGTTTTATGTTTGATAGTACACTATTTCACATATATTATTGATCCTCATTCTTGGGTTTTGTATATGCTTTAAGATGCTAAAATTTTCAGATTGGTGACCATATGTTAATACCTATATTTCGCTGCAATTTTAAAGTTTAAATGGTTAAACTAGCTAGTTTTACATGTGACAAAACTCAACATGATCCTACAAGAAAAATTGTTGATCAAAGATTATATAGATCAATGATAGGATCACTTATGTATTTAACTGCCAGTAGACCTAACATTATGTTTGTTGTGTGTGTTTGTGCTAGGTACCAATCAGATCCAAAAAAGTCTCATCTGAATGCTGTGAAAAGAATCTTCAGATATCTTAAAGGAAAACCAGGACTTGGATTTTGGTATCCAAAAGATGGTGATTTCACTCTCTACTCATACTCAGATAGTGACTATGGTGGATGCAACAACAACAGAAAATCCACAAGTGGTGGTTGTCAATTCATAGGACCAAGACTAGTTTCATGGCAGTGCAAGATGCCAAAAAATGTGTTTGTATCCACAGCTGAGGCTCTGCTTCAGCTGGTTGCTCTCAAGTCCTTTGGTTGCAAAACCAATTGCTTGATTATGATTACAATTTCATTTAAACTCCAATTTACATTGACAATTCAACTCCTATGTTTATAACTGTTAATCTTGTGCAACATAGTAAAACAAAGCATATTGAAATAAGATACAATTTTCTGAGTGATTGCTCAGAAAAAAGTTTGATCAAGTTAGTCAAAATGGATACAACAAATCAGTTTGCTGATTTATTCACTAAAGCCTTTGATTCAGTTAGATTTAATTTTCTAATCGAGTCTCTGGGCATGATTAACTTAGATTAATCATAATGAACAAACAAAGAAAAGCATGTGTCTATCCTTGTAAATTGTCTTAATAATAATAATAAAATTTAGCATGACATATGTTTTGGAAATGATAGTATACTATGTCTTTGCTTCTACCTGAATTCTTCAATATTATTAAAATCTGATCTAGTTACTTGATATGTAAGTAGAAGTAGGCTCATCTTGAAGTGGAAACTATAATTAGTGCATGACTAACATGATGCAAAGTGATTGTTTGTGAGAAACTTCATTTTAAGGATACAGAAAGTGAGTCATATTCTGATGTGACCAAATCACTCATCTAAGCACACTATGTAGCGACACTTTATAATATCTATATTTGCAAATCTTACTCCCTCTGTTTTGCGTAAACAAAGACCTGGGTGTATGATCATCATGGTTTACATTTGTAACCAACTGGTGAAAAGATAATGATCCTCATCATCCATCTGTTTTGTGTAAATAAAGACCTGGGTTAAGGGCACCTCTGTTTTACGTAAGTAAAGACCTAGTGACCTGTTGATGATCATATCTAAGCTCTTAAAAGAATCCTATATGATCAATTGTATATTATTTCTAGAGGTTTTTCAATAATGCATTAATGAGATGTCCAATGCATCTCAAGATAGAACTTATAACTTAAGGAAGGACATACTTTAAGTGAATTGAATGTGAAGCCCATAAGAGTTACTTACTAATAAACATGACAAACAACATGCCTAGTTGATACAATACTCTTCTATGGATTTAAGTGGACAAACATACTTGCAATCAGAACTAAGATCAGGTATCATTTCAATAAATTAACTCATCAGGAAGATGCTTAGTATTATTGTATGATCCCATTATATGTGTATGTATATGCTTGTACATAGTCCTCATTTCAATTTGTTGTTTAGTTTAATTTCAATTTGTATGGACAGACATGTGTCTTTCATGATATTCTTCTTAGAAATTTATGATAAATGCATTCATTCATCATTAATCAAAATTATAAATAAATTATAAATGTGAAGGAATTAGAACCTAAGCACTATCTTGGCTTTGGATACATGAAGTTATTGAATTTTAAACCTTCTTGTGCACAATTGTCATGAATACAAAGTCAACAAGGTCCAATAGCAATAATTGGTTCTAAGTAGTTGACTAGGACCATACAACAAAATAAGTTTCAACCATGCATCTCAAGCATCAGCAGAAGCTACAGTACATCCCAAGCATCAGCAGAAGCTACAGTGTCTTTAGCATCAACAAAAGCAACAGTGTGAAATTTAATAAAACTTGTCTATCGGTAGATTGGTAAACTACGGATGAGCCAATGCTCCAAAAAAGTATAATCTAATTTCATAGATTGGTAACCTACAAAAATTTAAGTTATACTTCATTAGTAGAAGTTTTTAAGTCATCCATAGATGATCTATGGGGTCCGTAGATGATCTCCAGAAGAACTAAAAAATGCGGATAAGTTAAATTGTATAGAGGGTCTCACATCATTAAATAAATGAAATTAATGTGTTTGAGAGAGCATAAATGATGTTCTTTGACTTCAATATTCATTATTCATTTTTTCAGAACACTTTTTCAGACCTAGAAAAATACACTCAACAAATTTTTTTCCCCTTTCACAAACATTTAAAATCATTATCAAAACATCAAACAAACACATAATTCTGATCTCTTGTGTTCCAGGTAAAACATGTCGTAATGATCAATAATGAACTGTTGGATTCTTGGTTATCCTCATAACTGTTCGCATTCTCATGTCAATAATGTTGATTCTAACATAATCTTCTTTATTCTTATGAACAGATGGCTAATCGATTTGCGAGAGAGCACAATGTGTGTGCTTTATTAAACCTTGACGACCCTATTTCAAAAGGATGTCAAGACATTATATGATATCTGAGAAGATCCAGCCTGTTTTATGCCTTGTTAGTGGAGCCAGTGATACATCAATCGCACATTACTAACTTCTGGAACTCCGCACGAATAGAAGAAGATGGAGAATTTATCGTGGCGGAAGTGAAGTCAAAGTCTGAGGATGAATGAGCAGACAATAAGGAGGGTTCTAGAGTTAGGAGATCTAGAAGTTGGTCACCCTGATGTGTTTGAAAAATGAATACATTGAGAGAGTGTTCAATCTAATGGGATATGATGGTGACTTCGAGAAGGGAGAAATAAAGAAAGGAAGACTGTGCAAGCCATACCGATTTCTCTATCACACTTATCTTAAGTGCATCTCTAACTGGAAATCTGGACTTGATAGATTTTCAAGGCATATTTCTTCGGGGATCATTGGTATCTTTGAGGGAAGAACATACCACTACTCCAAGTACATCTTCAATTGTTTATGTGACCATATCAAAGTGCAAAAGGCTGACAAGATGTACATGTTTCCAAGGTTTCTACAACTGATCATCAATGCTGATCTGCTTGAGACTGCTATACATAAGGATGTGTTTGTTCAAGCACACCTAGGGAGATCTGTTCTTAATAAGATAAACAGGAAGTATGAAGGAGGAGACATGCCCATGTTTGCTCATGTGGTAGATGCAAATGCAAATATTCCTCAAGAATTGATATGGGGAGAAGTTTAAGAAAGTTCATCCACTAACTTTGAGCAAGCATCATCTTCACCTCCTCAATCACCCATTTACCAACAACCTCAAACACCCTAATCACAATCACCTGCCAGCCAAAACACTCAACCAATCTCTCCAATCCACCCTCTATTACCAAATCAACCATAAACACCCTAATCACAATCATTATCCAGTCAAGACACTCAACCAATCTCTCATATTCACCCTCTTTCATCAAATCGTTCTCCAATCACAAAAAAGCAATCCACTGAGAGATTTTACACAAGGGAGATAGTCTTAGCCTCATAAGCCAGTACTATTCAATTATCACTAACCAAGACTGAATCCTTTATCCATTCAAACAATACTGAACCAGTTTCTCCAGTCATTGTCCATCAGCAACAAAAACAACCATATCAAGAACAAGCAGAGCAAGAAGTTGAGTCAAGTTCAAGCTCAGATAGTGTAGCACCCGAAGATATGAATGATGATGAGTTTGCTGCTCAACATCAGAAAGAAAAAGAAGAAGCCAACTATGTGGATGTAATTGCTTACAATGAAAACAATCTTAGTGATGATAATATCCCAGTGAGCAAAAGTTATCTGGTTGCTGAATATAACAAGCTTGTTGTGAAGTCAAAGTATAAAAAGCAAAGAATTCAAGAGTTAAAAGGGATGATAAAGGAAAAAGATGATCAGCTGATGCAGCAAGAAGCAAGAATCAAAAGATTAAGAGAAAGAATCAGTAAAGTTTGAGAGGGATGAAAATAAGAAGCTGATGCTGAAAATTAATCAAGTAACCAACTCTATCTACTTAATCAGCTTTGTTGAAAAGAAAAGAAGAAGAGCTTAAGGAGCTAAAAATGAAAATCTGTGGACTGGAATCAAATGATGCTCCTCTAACAAATCAAACAAAAGAAGCTTCTAAGACCATAAAGCAAATCATTCAATACAGAAGAAAAAGGATGTACTTGGGTTTTGTGAAGAAGGAATTGATTGAAATACAAGATTCACCCAAAAGGTCAAAATCTATTGAATCTTCATCCTTAAAGCCTATGTCTCCTGCTGAAACAGTAAGTGATGATGAATGGAATGAGCTCACAAAGGATGAACTGCCAAAGATCATAAAGAAGAAAAGGCTGATGACCTACTGACCACTAAAGACATACTTGAAGAAAGGCCAGAATCCTCAATGTTTATGACTATAATAAATCATGGCTTTCCGTATGACATGATGGAAAGGATGATCATGAGTGAGATGAAAGATGTGCTAAAAGAGTTTGAGCTGGCTAGATTCATGATTCCTAAATGTGATTATGAAGCATTCACAAAATTTCAAGCCATTCAGAAAATCAGGAAAGATCTAGGCCACTGTGACACAGCAAAGCTCAGCAAGTACAATATGGTTTGTTGGCTACAGGGTCACAACTACAAGGCAAATGAGCTTAAGGGAAGAAAAGTTGGTGAACTCAGGAGGATGATGGAGCATGTAATGGATGTTGAGCTTGACACAGGGGTGAGATTCAAAACTGAAGCTCCAAACCCATCCTATGAGCAACAAAGCAAACTCTCTGTTGATCCTATAACTGTTGAATCTAAATATCAGCACAAAGGGAAAGAAAAACTAATTAGAGAGCCACGGGCAGTTATACCTGGCAAAGTGTGGCCTTTGGGAACAATAGTCAGAGAGATTACAGAGCCTACATTGATAGAGTTGTATGACCACATCACAATTCCTAGTTCTGTGGAAGAAAACAGGATTATAGCTTAGAAATATGATCCAGACTGGGATTGTGCAATCATTAAAAGAACATCTGGAAGAATCCAATACTTCCATGATGTAGAAGCATTACTCAGCCTTCCTGAGAGATATTAAAGATGGCAAAGCTTAATTATCTCTAAATATCCAATCCATCCAAGGGGAAGAGATCTTTCTGTGTCTGTGGGTAGGATGAAGACAAAACTCATAGATGATGTGATCAAGGAGGCTAAGATGGACGATGTTGAGCACAAAAAGAGAAATCAAGGAAAGAAAAGAACAACATCTAAGCCCTCTACTTTTGTAGATGATGAATTGTTAAAGAGGGTTGGATACAACAATAGAAATTCAGCAACTATAAAAAGCTTTGAGCGATATCAATATACATCTCCCATAACAGAATGGGGATATGTTGAGAAAACAAAAGAATTGTTGCTGCTGAGGAATGTTGAAGGGAAGAAAGCTGATAAGATAAGAATTTTTGACCCAGTGGAGATGAAATTGCTTCACCCAAGCTATACATCATATCTACATGACAAATTCTTCCCAAAGCTAACTAATGAAAGAGCACAAAATGACCTATGTCTATATGTGCATATGATTCAAGTGATTGACAAATTGCACGCAAAGGCATACAAAAGAAGAAGACATGAAGCTGGACTGCTGAAAGGATCTACATTTGAAGAAGTTTCAAAACTGAGAATCTCAGAGGAAGATGAGCTCGAAATAGTGCACATGAAGTATAGTGGAAACACTTACTACTAAAGAAGACATTTTTGGGCTTAAGTTTTGAGACTCTACAAAGAATATGCAGAATGGAGATCAAGTACAAGTACGGTGATCAAAAGGATGGAGTTTCATACTTCAACAAGAAGATGGTGTCTAGAAAGAAGAAGCTTTCAGTTTTGAAGAGTTGATTACAAGTGTCTAAGCCTAAGGGGGAGTATTGTTAGATCTAGGAACTATAGGACTAGATCATTTTGTGTAGGCTTAGAACTTTAATCAATATTTGTAATGAACAATTGTAATTCATTATTATGTCGTATGCATTATATATATGTTAACCCATATGTGTCTTGATCTGTGTATGATTGCAGGTGCAAACATAATACTTGATCAATTATTAATTATTGACTAAGTGTAAGAAACAACTACGGATGCACATTTTTTTGTTCTTTCGTAGATATGTTTCTTACAAAATCAATCATCCGAAGATCTTCTGCACATGAACAACCAACTCTGAAGTCAGAAGTGAAGATTCCTATAGAAGAACAAGACTCCTCTGGAAGAACAAGGCTCATTCGGAAGAACAAACATCTACGGAAGACCATATTCCTGCGAAGTCCAAACACTTGTATTTAATAATACAAGTGTTACAAATCAACAAGATAGATGTGCGAATCCCAAGAGATCCGATGTTTCCTTAACAGAAACACACGTGCCTATAAATATGGATCCTAGGTTTTACATCAAGGAGACAGCGATGACGACAAGAAGATACACGATCACAAACAACCAAACATCAAATCACACAAACACAAACCCTAGCAGCCATCACATCAACATCAATACATTCAAACCAATTTTATTTTTCATTGTTTATTCATCTATAATCATTAAAATGTTTTTAATAAAATACATTTGAATTAAATATTTTTGTTTGATTATTAATTGTGTTCTTCTTATTGTGTTCATCTTAATCATTAATCATTATTGTTGATATTGAATTTGTTGAAAACAATTAAACAAAATTAATTTTGATTCCGCAAACACTGATTTGACTTCGGATTAATACTAATAATTCCTGATTGAGATCCTTGGATTCACAGGTTGGTTATAGGGATAAGAATAAAGGAAATTAGGATTAGGTTTTTAATAAAAAAATATTAGTTTTAATAATTGTATTTAAATGTTGTGGATTGAGTGAATTGAATTGTATTTATTTGGGGAGCTTGTTGGTTAGGTTGTGCAGTTTTTGATGGAGAAGATGGAGTGTGTTGTAATGCTTCATTTGTGGGTTGTGGAGTGGGTGGAAAGGTTTTATTAGAAGGTTGTGTTAAGGGTGATGATTGAGTTAGAGAGTAAAAATTTTTTATTCTTTTCATCAGATATCATCTTCTTTTTTTTTTCATTTTCTTTCACTATCTTACTCTTTTTGTTTGAATTATTAAACATGTTTGAATTGTGCTATGTGTTCATTATAAATTCTACTCAGCACCTTCTCAACTTCACTATCACCGCATGGATATGTCAATCTTATTTTTGAATAATTATATAAAAAATTGTTAAGCATTGAACATTTGTTGGAAGTAAAACCACCCACGACCGATAATTATCTAGACTAGCAATTCTTACAATTTAAGCATCCATTCACTTGTGTAGTAGTAATAAAACATTTTTAAAAATCATAAACCTAAAACATGTTTACAAACTCAATAATTTAAGCTTAAGGCAAATCTCTATAGATAAAAACAAATAAAACATGTTCGACCCGACAACTCAACACTAAGCGTTTCAACACCCATGTCAATAAAACAAGAAAAACGTCAGATTTTATTCTAACACGACCGGTCCGTGTTTAAAATACTAGACAGAAAAAAAATCATTTAAAAAGACACTAAGGGTTTGGAAAGTATGCTTTTTGTGAAAGAAGATATAGGCATATAGCATATAGAGAAATACTCGTCTTGCAGTGCATCAAAATCACCCTAAATTCACACAATCATCATCTACAACAAACCCTAGCTGAAGTATGTCCGGTAGAGAAGTTCGTGAATACACCAATCTCTCCGATCCCAAAGGTAATTCAATCGATTCTCTATCTCCTGCAAAACATCATGATTCGATTGATGTTCAATTTGCGTTCGTATGTCAATCGCAGATAAGAAATTGGGGAAGGGGAAAGATAGAATAGACGATGAAGACATCACTTTTCAACGAATGGTTGCTAAGGTTAGCGAATCCTGCTTCTCCTCTCGTCTTGTAACCGTTGCTTCGTAGTTGTTTGATTTGAATATGTTTTTTTAATTCATTCCGATGGTGTTATCATTGATTCGTTGAAGCAAGATTGTGTGATTCAACTGTGTATCTAGAAATGTGTGTGTTTGTGTATGTTGACAAAGTAAGAAGCTAGTAGGTAGATACTCATGTTATCTTTGATTGTAAGTTTGTAGTTTCTGGTGCAAGTAGATCAGTAGATGTATGATTTTGTTAAGGATGTTGATGTGATGTTTCTAGGATATATTACTAATACTAAGAATCTGCATTGGATTAGGATAATTTGAAGTATAAATATATGATGATTTCAGCTATTTGAAGACGATAGGGAGGCGAAGAATCATATAATATAGTTTGCTCTTGTTGGATTAGGATGACTTTAATCATAATATATGCATGTTATTCGTAGCTCAAGGCTAATATTCTGTTGATGGTTCGAACATATTCGTATAAATGGTGCGTCATGAAAATAGGGTGTATTGAGCTCTTACAGCAAACATGCTTGTAGAAGCACCATCAACATGAAAATATGAGGCGCTAAGACTTAATTGAGCTTAGGAGGACTTAATGTTTTATGACTTTATCTATCATCTAGTTGATATGACTTTCACCAAATTAAAAGGAGACAAAGAGTAAGGTTATTATGAAATGATAAAGAGACGGAAGTCTGGAGCATGTGAATGCAACCATGTTTCAACATGGTACTATCTTATACAAATAAGTGAAACCAAGTTTCACTTTTTCATCTTAACTATGCAACCAAGTTTCAATTTCTTGCACAAATTTGTTAGGTGTAAAACTGTAAATAAGAAGTTATGAACAGAAGAATTGCTCAAGACCATCAATGAGCGTATGATACTATTATCCCCCAATTAGGTGTTAAAGTACCGAGCTTACAATCTGTTACGAGCTATAGTTGTGGTAGTTTAGTGATTTCTATTATAACGGTTATACTTTTGGACATTGACACCGTCAGTCCCTAATACTTTTGTTTTCTAACGTCTTAAACTACCATAACAAAGTTGGCATCCATTTGAAACATGGTTGTGTTAATTGATAACAAACCCCCTTGTTGCACTCATTTTAATCAAATTTAATAAATGAAGTATTAAATTGTTTTAGAAAATGGTGATAAAGACTTGGCAGTTAAATTTGCCCATTTTCTTTCTCTGCTTATTATATTCTTAAAGTTCTATGTTAAGCATTTATTTTCTATAAAGTTGATGTAAAGTTGTAGAAGGTTTTTCTGATAACATGCCCTGGCAGGGATTTTGGCCTGTCCAATTGGTTGGTTAATGTACACAGATGCAAGAGGTGGCAGGAGATCGTGGTGGCTACCTTCATGGACGTGGCGGTATTAAGCTTATTTTCCTGCTTTTTTTGGCTTTATATTGTATTCAGTTACAATTTGTATTTTGAAGGGGTGTCTTAGATTTTCATTTTAAAATTGATACCCTGTTATCATGGAGGTAGTCGCAATGATCAATTTTTAGTGTTTGGATAAACATATCCAGCTTCTGATTATATAATAATATCATGGTTAAATAACGAGTTTTAGATATTTAGTTTCATACTAGTATACTACCTGCAACAGAAGTAATTATCAAGGTAAATAAGATTACGTAACTATTCCTTTTTTAATCTATTAAAGAGACTTTTACTCCCATAGTCCCATTCACTTAATAACTCACAAAACTCACATCTAAGCACACCCTGAATCTAGTCATCAGGCTCCTATTAAGTTTAAATTTACATCAAAATTATTACGAGGGGTGTTATAGGTTTGCTTTTTGAAGTTGATAATCTGATTATTCCTATTTATATAGGGATAAACTTACCTTAAATAACCAGTTCATATCAACAGCAACAAATCTGATTATCATAAACTAAATAAATTTACCCAACTACACTTTCTTTTTCCTACTTAAGAGACTTTTACTCCCATCTCAAGGCATGTCCCTTTTTCCACAAAATATCATTTTTGGTTATATATGTATTATACTCTTAAAAAATCTGAACTTGCTGAACATTTTATGAACTAATTATTTGATTATTACAGTTTCAAACAATAAATTTATATCCCAGCATTATCTCCTAGAACCTAGACTACTGCCCGTTCTATTATAGTCTTTTTAGCTGATTATCTGATTCCGATTATTCAAAATCAGATAATCACATAATCACATTCAAAATACACATCCACACACTCCCTAAATATGTTGTTTAGGGTTTCATTAAGTTTGGATTTGCAGCCTTGGACAGTGATGATCTGCTCTATCTCAAAGAGCAGATGGAAGCAGAAGAGGACGCAGAACGTTTATTACGCCGCACTGAAAAACGAGCATTTGCTGCATTTAAAATATCCTTTTATTGCCATAAGGTGCGCTAAATGGAATAATCAATCTAATATAATATTATATGTATATATACACAGTTAATTGTGGACTACATACATCTATGGTAACTTCTGAGTTTTAACAAACTGAATTTACAATAAAACTTCTAAGTTTTGCTTTCTGCATTTTTTTCAGACAATAAGCATATTCGCTGTGCTCTTTATTTAGCTTGATAAGTATGTTATTTGTGCTACTAGTTGTCAATTGACAAGCATCATGCATGGATTATATAAATAATAGTAGTAACAATTAAAATGTAGAACCTGTTGTTTCTTTATTCTGAACAGGCACACTTTACTTACATTATATAGAGGGTGTTTGGATTTGTTTTTTGGAACAGGTTATGTGAAGTTGCAATTATCAGTTAACAGATTCTACTTTAATATTTCATAATTTAGGGGGAAAATAATTGATTTGATTTTCAAGGTTATAAAAGCTGCAACAATATTTTGATTATCCAAGGTTAAAATTAATTACTTCTATTATTCTTACCCCTTTCTCTTACGTAATTTGAGAGACACTTTCAATTTCACGAATCGTTTATGTTTTTTTTTTCACACAAGTGTGATTTTTGATATCATCTATTAGTTTGTCCAAGTAAAAAATTGCCAACCAAGCAATCAGGTATCTGATTATCTTTATATTACAAAATGGAACAGTAAAGTAACATCCAAACACAATTTTCACAGCCTGTTTCATTAAAGGTGATCAGCTAGTTTTGATTGTTCATGCTTGTAGGTGGTAGGCAAGATATGCCAGGTTTTGATTTAAGTATTAATATTAGTATGTAAACTTAGATTATATATTTCCATTAATAAAGTTAATATTATATAAGACCAAGTCTTGTAGAAAAGGAATTTACATCAAGGTAATGAGTGATTAGAATTCGCTTCTTCAATAATTTTTCCTGAGTAAAATACTATATGGGTATTGGGTTTACAGGAGGGCAAACTATATCAAGATGAGGAAGAAATTAAGACTGTTATTACAAAAAATTTGCCTATGATTTGAACAATACAATGGAACCCTAATTGAATGGCATATAGCTGAACTAAATTTGCAAAAGTGTCTTTAGTTTATACTAGAGTGACATGAACATTCTTTATTTTTCAGGGCCATTTGTCTTCAAATAATATTGAAAATTTGTGAATTCGCCTTGGAAATGTTCGTGTTTTACTGTTGGTTAAATATCTAAACTGCTACGTGAAGGACAAAAAAACGATACCTCTCAACCAAAATCAAAGTTGCTACCAATGGGCAAAAGGGTAATTATGGATTGAGAACTTATCAAAACGTAGAATGTTGCGCTTATTTGTGACAAGTGAATGAGCATATTGTTGAATCAAAGCATCACTCTTTTTATTCGTTTATTCTTTGACTTCTTAAAACAAAGCTGCAAGTTTAGCTGATTCTTCACCAGCTTCAGTTCCATTGCCACTGCGTGTTGAGCCAAAGACAAAAACCGGAATAAGGTGCTTCCCTTACTCTCCATATCTGTATCTAATTATCTGATTTATTGTGATTCAAAGTCATTATTGTAAGTTATTAATGTCCGGATTCATTGTTTACTTTAATTATCTGATTATTTAAGTCCCATATTAGCTGCAACAAAACTGATTTATCTACCAGTAAGTTAAAATTACTTATTTACCTCATCTTTGAACCTAATTTCAGAGTCTTTTACACTAAAATTTCACAAAACATCTCTTCTTTCTTCACAAAAATGTATTTTTTGGTCATTTGTCTATTGCTTTCTTTGAGCTTGTTTGGTATTATGTTTTGATATTTGAAGGTGATTACGTGAGCACATCCATACACTATCTTCTACAGTCTGTTATATTACAGATAAGTTGATTTTGAATATTAGTATTATGTAATTAATACTTCTAAAACACCCATCCAAATACTGTTGGAGTTGCATTTTTTTCAGATTCTCAAAAGAAAATTTGTGTAAATGTTTGTGACTTGATGTTCTTTTTACAGACAACAAGATTTGCTGAAAAAAGTTGTGGAAGTTAAACCGAAGCGACAAAAGGTCTTACCACAAGCTATCAGTAATGTCACAACAGAGAATAAGGTGCAACGTAATACAGAAGAAGATAAGGTGCAGGTTAATACAGACGATGAAAAACCATCAATAGTTCAAACCAACCCCATCAAAAGCTTGCTCGCAGCATATGAGAGTTCAGATGATGATGAAGATTGAACAGGAAATAAGTGGCTTGTTGATGAAGCAATGACTATATATAATATGTCCTGGTTATTGTGATTTTGACTGTTAGCGACAGGCGTTTTATTAACAGGATTCTGTAATGTGTTGAAGTTCTATATTCACTTACCATGGAAATTTAAGTTCATTTTGTAGAAAATTTTGTTGATTCTTGATTTTAGTTTGAAAAGTTGTATATTTATGCCAACTTTGTTTTGATTTGGTATGCATGTCAACTAATTAGTTAAAAAAAGGTTTTGGAACCAGGAGTTGTCTTTCTATATATTCATTAAGATAGAGTAAATAGGAAATGTTTATATCTTTAATTCATCTTTGTTAGAATGAGATAGTACTATCTATGTATGTTGATGCATTTACTGACTAGAATTAGAAGGGTGTCCGCGCAATGCGGCGGGACAACATGTTACATTATGACATGAGTTTTTAATTTTTGTTATTCTTATAGTAATTTTATAAAAGTTAATTATAATTTTTCTAAGTTAAATTCTAAAACACCAAAATAAATAGATTTTAAATGATGACTTGTATATTTATGTATTAACTTATTGTATCTTACAAAATAGATATCGGTTTAGCAAAAAATTTAATCAAAAATTTTAAAAAGTACACATTTATGATTGTAGTATCAAAAAGTTTTTTGATATGATTGATTGATATAACAAAATCTCAAAACAAATTAAGTTTTTTTGTTTATGAGTAGATAATGTAAAACTTTATGTAATTTATAGTAATTATAAAGTTATTGTGTAACTAATTGTAAGGGGTAATTTGTAAATAATGTTAAAAATACTATTTTACCTTTAAAATTTGTTGTACCTTATGCATTAAATTGAATAAGTGTTCTTAATTAATGACATCTTACAAGGTTATTTTCATATGTTTTATATATAATATAGATAACATGTGTAAAATTCAGGTTCAAACTGCGAGACCTAGATTTTTCATGTATAAAAAAATTGGTTTGCAATTTTGTTGAAAGCTTATATATATTTTTTCCTCGTTGAAATGAACGAGTGTTTTAAGCCGTGCTTTGGGGTAGAATTTTTCTTCTTAACTAATATTTAAATCATAGCATAAAACACTTGTAAAAATAAAACAAAACTAACAAATAAAAGTTGTGATCAAACAAGTTGGAGAAAAGGTCAAAAAATAATGTGGCAGCCCCTGGTTTCGAATCTGGGTCGTTGAGCAAACCCACATTTGTTAATCAAGACTGAAACAGATTTTCTTGATGTGAACAAAGACAAAAGAAAAGCAAGAAAATAATTTTTGAACCACTTGTTTTGATCAGGTCTGGTTTTAAGCAACACAATCTAGGGGTTGGAACCAATTGATAAGTCAAGAATGAATTTGTGTAAACAGTTTGGCTTTGGGTTAATGTTTTTTTTTTTCTTCGCATAACTATTAGTTTTCTCAAGAATCTTCCCATATCGTCCATAACCAAATAAACATTTAGTTTCCTGATTCATTTTCGCATGACATTTAGTACATCACGTTTCTTAATTGACATATTTGGGTTAGTACACAACACTCAAGTTCCTATTAAAAACGATGTAGCAACAACAGTTCATATACAATCATTAAATGGGCATCTGTCAAATGTGCAACGGCTGAATTACAAACTCACAACTGAGAGTCCGCTAACGGGTGAAACTCATGGTCGACACATACGCAGAGGTGGTGTTTTTGTAGGTGTGAGATGAGATGGATTTCACAACCACCACTAACGGGTAGCAGACCCATATTAGAACACAAGATGTGTGTTGATCATCTCCACAAATCACAAATGTGTGAATCACAAAGATGAAAATATGAAAATAACAATTTTAATAATGATGACATAAATTCACACATACGGTGATGATTACATAAATAGTAAAATATCATTTTCATCCCTAATATTTCATTGAATTTATCATTTCAATCCAAATATTTTATTTGCCGTTTTAATAACTGTAGTTTACCAAATGTCGTTATTTCCATCTACTTTACTAGTATTTACTAATTTAATTAACCAATTAGTATTTAGTTTAAACCAAAAAACACATTAAGCGGCTAGTGAAACCGGTTGTTTTGATTTAAAAGGTTCGATCAACCCTAATCCATGTTGTTTGATTGAGGTCTAATATGGGATTTTAATTAATTTTCATAATTTGTTCAAATAGACAGTATTGTTCGATTAAGGTCTGCTATGTGATTGAGGTTTGTTGTTGTCACGCTTTGTTGTCACCTTAATCAAACAAATATGACAACATTAGATCTCAATCAAACAAAGCGTGACTACAACAAACTTTAATCAAACAATAAATGTCTGTCAATAACCTACATGTTTAAGCTAGTTAGCTTTGAGGTCTCGTTCATGACCAAACCAAATATAACATGCGGTGGTGATTATAATAACTTTAATTGTTTGGTTTTGGCTTTTTTGATCCGATCTGGTTTTAAGTAACACAAGCTAAGGTTGGCACAAACTGATGGGACAAGGCCAAGTTTGTGTAAAAGGTTTGGCTTTACATTAATGGTTTTTTCTATTTTTAGTTATAACCATAAAAAACTTAGACAATCAAGTAAGCCCGAGATGATTAGTTTCATAATTCACTGTTGCCCTTAATGTGTTTAGCTTCATATTCTTGTAGTACATTATGGTCTTCATTTCACATATTTAGGTTAGTACTCAACATGTAGATTCATATTCAACATCATGCATCATCTAATAGATTGCTTGTTCTCATGAGATTCTAGATTAGGGCAATAAGCTTGTCATTAGAGAAAGAACAGTTTAACTACAAAGAATTATGTGATGATCTATGTTAAAGTTGGAAGATTCCTATGAATTTGTCTTTTTTTTTTTAAAAAAAAATAGTCGATGGCTAGTTTAACAGTCATATATGCTACGGCTAAATCATAAGCTCGTAACCACGAGTCCACTCATGGCCACCACTAATGCAGGCTAGTACACCCCAAATCATACACTAGATGTGTGTGATTAAGTCCACAAATTACAAATGTGTGAATCACAAAGATGAAAACATTACCCTATATATTTAAAAACCAACAGGAAGGTACAATTAGTTTTGTGGTTTTTAGGTTTTGGCCACATGACCTATATTGTTGTGCATTTTGGTTCTTGGTGTTTATATGTAGTAGACAGATTGTAGAGAGAGAAACAATGCATGTGGTGCTTGCATGTGCTGAGACGGCGGAGGTGGTGGCCGCTCCAGCTTGGCTGTCGTTTCCTCACCTCTTGTGTTGCCATCGTTCCTACCCCTTTGGCGGTGGTTGGTTCTGTTGTTGACGAAGGCGGTTATGGTAGTGATCACTATTTGGGTGCATTCATTATGATGCTAATGTATCGCCTACGTCGGTCAGGGTCGGACCGAGAAATTTGGGTGTATTCATTATTTGGGTGTATTCATCCGATTCCATTTAAGAGAAACAGAGAGGGGGGACACAGGGGGACACCGGGGGACACCGCCGTTAGTCACCACCACACCTCCAACGCCGACCGATGTTGTAGAAGTATGGAATTGGTGCTGGTGGCTTCATGTATCGCCAACATCAGTCAGGGTCGGACCGAGAATTTTTTTTCTCCGAGGTCGTTTTTTTTTCTAGTTTTTGAATAGACGTGTATATCCTAAATCAACGCTAGAAACTTTGGGTCGAGTCAGGTCACACAAAACAAATTACAATCACATCATAAGACAATTGACAAAAATACGATTTTATTCGAAAGTAAAACGCATTACATGTTATAGTTGTTGTTTATGTGTCTTCATCTCTTAAAAAATATCCACCACATCATCAATCGAAACCTTTTAAAAACGTCTTTCTCAATGTAACAAATGCAAGTATTGTTTAAGGTATTCTTTTAAAACAATTAAAGATAATTAAAGAATGTTAATAGATTATTGAAATATGTGTTAAGTGTTTAGTTAAATAAATTAGCTTAGAGATATTATACAAAAATAAATCTATTGGTGATTGTTTTGATATTACTTTTCTTAACTAACTGAGTTATCTTTTTAATTTTTAGTGGGTTAAACATTCCAATAAAAATGGGGTTTAGTGGTCGTAAATTTTTTATAGGGGCCGGTGTTAAAAAATATACGGGGTCAATAAAAACCCATCAATACACGTTACACATAGGGGGAAAATTTGCGGGGTCGGTTGACCCCTCCCCATCCTTCTTAAGTCCGCCCATGATGTCGGTGGATGGTGTTGCATGTCGACACCCGTTTAGATCCGTTGATTATGACGCCAATGTTGGTTCGATGACGGCTTTGGCGGTCTGCCGACAGCCTTCAGTGGTGTCTGCATGACAGTGATTCGGTTGGCTTAGATCCGTCGATTATGACACTGCTTGTTGTCCAACGACTGCCTTTGGTGGCGTCCAGGTGGCGGTGATGTACGCCTCTTTTCATCTTTAGTCATGGTTGGTTCTGATGTGATTTTTGACGTGTCGATAGCTGTCAACTGTTAACGTTCCATCTCCCCTTCGCGGTTGAGGTGGGATTTTCGGTTGTCCGCATGCGATTACTATGGTGCTGCAACCACCTTCGGTATCTTTATGCCTCTCTGTCTCTTTGATTTTATTTTCGGATTTTCATACTTGGCATGATTGTTGGTTTTGCTATTCTTTGTTGATTGTTAATATTTATCTTGGGTCAGTTTGATCTTTTTTCCATGTCAGATATGTTAAGCATAAGCTCTTTTTTCCATGTCAGAGATATTGAGCATAAGCTCACCTGAGACTTTGTTACCAATTCCATTGATAATTTTGAGCATTCAGTTTTATAAAACGATGAGAGTATTGTTCTAGCTCACAATGCAATAAGATATTGGTTATCTGCTTCTGTTTGGTGAAATTGTTGTTAGGTTATAATGGTTTGAGTTTGCTAGAAGGCACGATGTCGATAAGTGGTCATGTATTCCTCCAAGACTCTTCGTTTTGGTTACTTTGTGGTTGTGATATATACCGAGACTGGTACCGGTTTTCCCAACTAAGTATCCATGACTGGTACAGCTGCAACCTGTCATCGGTTCTGAGCAAACCAGTAATATACATAAAAGATGTCGGTCGCATTGGCTCGACTGCCATTTTTGGTGTGCCACCACAACCAGCAAAAAATGACGGTCAAGGGGCGTTGCGGATAAACACTTGTTAAAATAAAATTTTGTAGGTGATGACATGAATTTTCACATACGGAGATGATTACATAAATGTTAAGGACAAACGTATCAACAAAATAAAAAACAATGCTATATATATTATTAATTAAGTAAATATAAATGCATGGTTTAATGGAGTTTACTGCCTTTCATCTCCGTTTGGATCATTATGACTCTTGGGTTACGTTGCCTTGACCTCAAGAAAACGATTCGATTTCTTTGACACCTGCATGTATATTATAAGCTTACACTTCTTCATTTCACTTTCAAATCTCTCTTCTCTTTACACCATCAAAAATCCATCTATATATTCCATCAACAGCAAGGTAACATCCTTAAAACATATTAATATTATTGTCCATTACGTGCATTAATACATTAGATAAATTCCTCTAGACAAAGACTTTATTATATATCTATTGGTAACATGGTGCATGCAACTTAAGAAAAAGTAACAGATGTAACTACAGTTTGTATTAACCACTTGTGTTCTGATCTTTGTCCTCAGATACGATGCTGACAAGTGTTAAAGCAACTCCCATCGGCATTGATCTCGGAACAACGTACTCGTGTGTCGCTGCATGGTTCGATCAACACAACCGTGTCGAGATCCTTCCTAATGAGCAGGGTAACACCATTACTCCATCATGTGTTGCATCTAATGATAAAGATCTTTTAGTAGGTGAGGCTGCCAAAAACCAAATCACCAGGAATCCCAACAACACTGTTTTTGGTAAGTTGATCATCTCATGAACATCTTTGGCATATGCAAGATGCTTACTTGATATGGTTTATGTTTATGTTGAATTAATTTAAGATGTTAAGCGTGTAATGGGAAGGCGATCCAGCGATGTTAGATTGCAGAAAGAGATAGAATCTTGGCCTTTTAAGGTGATAGAAAGGTGTGATGATAAGCCTATGATTGTACTTGAACACAAGGGTGTGAACAAGGAGTTTTCACCTGAAGAAATATCGTCTATGATTCTAAAGAACTTGAAAGAGGCTGCAGAGGCATATCTTGGGACAGCAGTTAGAGATGCAGTGATTACGGTCCCTGCATATTTTAGTGACAAGCAACGACAGGCGACAAAGGATGCTGGTACCCATGCGGGGCTCAATGTCATGCGGTTGATAAGTGAGCCGACAGCAGCTGCGATTGCCTATGGTTTAGACAAGTCTGCTGACCCAAATCATCCGCAAAAGAAAGACGTCTTGATTTTTGATTTGGGTGGCGGAACATTCGATGTGTCACTTTTTAGTATCACCAGGGAAGGAACCATAAGTGTTAAAGCAGTAGGGGGTGATACACATTTAGGTGGAGAGGACTTTGATAAAACCATAAGTGTTAAAGCAGTAGGGGGTGATACACATTTAGGTGGAGAGGACTTTGATAAGGCTTTGGTTGATCATTGTGTTCAAGAATTTAAGAAAAGACAAAAGAAAGATGTGAGTGAAAATGCAAGAGCAATGGGGAGACTGAAAGTTGCATGTGAGAAAGCAAAGAGGGATTTGTCCTCAACATTTGAAGTTTCTATTGACATTGATTGCTTGTACGATGGAATTGATTTTTCGTTGAAGGTTTCTAGGGCGAAATTTGAGGAGCTAAATGCTGGTCTTTTTAAGAAGTGCATTGAGCATGTTGAAAGTTGTTTAAGAGACGGGACTATGCAAAAACATAATGTTGATGATGTGGTCCTTGTATCAGGGTGAGTGTAATAAAGTGAATGACAACATCTTTCTTGATAAATTCAGTCTTGATGGCATTCCACCAGCCGCAGAAGGCAAAGAAGAACTGAATGTTTGCTTTAGCATAGACTCCAATGGTATTCTTGAAGTCTCGGCTGAGTTGATATCTACCGGTGACAAAAAGAGTATGGTGATTGCAAGGAGTGGAAATGTTTCTAATGATGACATAGAGAAGATGCTAAAGAAGATTGAGCTATGAATCTGTTATTAAACCTGGGCATTGTTAGTTTTTCTACTTATAAAGTGTTTGAATTGTTTCTTACCGTCTCCAACTTCTAATACATGCTAATTTATATGTAAGTGTAACT
Source organism: Flaveria bidentis (assembly GCA_018326385.1). NCBI lineage: Eukaryota > Viridiplantae > Streptophyta > Magnoliopsida > Asterales > Asteraceae > Flaveria > Flaveria bidentis. The sequence continues at coordinate 1,349 of BJCM01166076.1, read as the reverse complement.
TTACAACCTCTATGATTATTGGGAGTTTTATACTAAATTGTTTTGGCTTTAGCGGTAAGATATGTAACAACCCAGGTTGCATTTATGTAGTTTATGACAGCAACTTTTCACAACGTTCTTCACCCAGGGCTGATCTTTAGAGAAGGTGACCTAAAAAACTGAAACTTGTTCATGGCTGATGGCTCTCTCCTCCATGTACTCACATTCTACAAGTAAATATGATATGTATCATAATCAAGATAATACATAGACTTGACCCGTTACAAAGTGGACACGCGGTCTCCTCATAATGTGTTTTCTTGATGTTTGTAGTTAACAGACGCGACAAACAATATAAACGAGTTAAAGTTAATTAGGGGTAATAGTCTTTCGAATGTATATATTGTCACATTTCGTTTTGCTACGTAGGTACTTGACACAAATTAGAAACCTTTTACACATCTAGGCCTGTTACCTCCAAATAGTGTATACAAACACATTCCAATCAGTTCTTGATCACAAATTTGTAGATTATACTCTTAATGGTCTCTTGAATTCAATTCAAAGCTTAAAGAACCGGATATGGAGCAAATGGGTCAGCAAGTTGGTTAGTGTAATGGGTATTTTCAAGCAGTGTGCTAAGATTATAGGTAGTTTTACTTATTATATCTTTTTCTTAAACTTTAAAAGAAATATAATTTAGAACTTTTGTTTTCTACTTGTCTTTTTTTATGTCTTTTATGATAATAATTTATTATAATATTATTAATTTGTTCTTTCTGATGACAAAAAAATCAAACTTTTTTGAATTTTCAAGATAACTTACAACACTTTTTTAAACGAATTACTTCTTTATTAATATATATTTTATTAATTATTTTAAAAAATATATCTTTTAAATTTAATTTAGTTTAAACTTTAGTTTAATAACATAAGTTTTAATAACATTCTTTATATTTACTTAAGCCCAATAATATAATAACAAAATGTCATTACGCTGTAACATGATATTTTACTTTGAAATTTTGGTACATTTGGATTCAATATTGTTTGTCGAGCCATACAATAATGTAGAGTATTATCTATTTAATTTATAACTAGTATGATCCTGTGTTGTGAAAACTAATATCAAAACATAGTCGAAAAACCACATGTTGAAGGGATGTAAAACTATAAATAAGTAAAAAATTGAACATCAAAATGTTGTTGTGAATTTACACTTTGAAGAGGAAATTAAAACCAGTGATAACTTATGTAAGAGTAGATAGTAAAGAAACGTTGTTGAGAATCTGCTCGTTAAAAAAACCTTGAAGCCGTTTATAACATACGTTTATTCATGAAAAACAAAACTTTGATGTCGATAATAAATA
>BJCM01166075.1:0-18744 GCA_018326385.1 Flaveria bidentis | reverse complement strand
ACTAAGTCTGAAGACAACATCTGCAAACAGCTGAAGACAAACAGCTGAAGACTAAGTCTGCAAACAGCTGAAGACAAACAGCTGAAGACTAAGTCTGCAAACAGCTGAAGACAAACAGCTGAAGACTAAGTCTGCAAACAGCTGAAGACAAACAGCTGAAGACTAAGTCTGCAAACAGCTGAAGACTAAGTCTGCAAACAGCTGAATACAAACAGCTGAAGACTTAAGTCCGAAAACAACAGCTGAAGACAACAGCGGTTGTCACAACAGCTGAAGTTCGCTGAAGGACTTTGGTTGCTTCAGCCTTCATAAATCTCTACAGCTTTAGTTAGAGGATTCTAGCTGGTATCAAAGTATATCCGGCTGTAGGTAGTATTATATATAGTTTCTCGTTGTAACTCATATCATATGCTTGTAAGAGTCTTGTAATACTTTGAGTTGAGAAGCAATATATGCAAGTACCTTGAAAATTATCTTTCTGTGTTCATTGTTACTTATTATATTACGATCAACTCTCAGAGAGACTCTGCTTCATCCGAGTGTAGTTTAAGTGAGTTTGAAAGAAGAACCAAGTGTTTAGTGACATAAACCGATCTTGCAAAAAGCAAATATGTTACTAAAACAAAAGTCAATTCAATAAGTATGAAACAACTAATATCCAATTGTTAATGATCATATGAACAATAATGACTGAAGAACTATCAACTTAATAAACAAAACTAAAGTTTTGTATCCAAACAACTTTCAAATGATCAAAAGCTAAATAATCATTCAAACCGAATGATTACATAAGTTCTAAACCCAAACAAAAGGCAAATACAGGTTGAACATGTTTACTAACATTAACCCTACACCCAGAGTGGGTCATGGGTAATCTAGCCACTTCTGATGATGATTTGATCTTGGGTTCTTGATTCCATGCTCGGATTGAAGATTAGAGTGGTGGAATGATGAGTTCTAGCCTTCTTGAATCGCCCAGAATCACCTACTTTCTCCTAAAATCAAAGTCCCCTTTAAAGATAACCTTTTAGATAATCTATACTAACAAAAATTTGGAAAAATCTAGGCTGCCACGTTAGTGGCGTCAATATTGGCATTAGTGGCGCCGTTATAGTCAATCCTTTGATTGACGTCTGGACTGATGCTACCATAGTCAATGGCGTTGATATCACAATCAGTGGCGCTAACTACTAGAAATCAATTTTTTACTTGAATTTTTCTTGATCATTTTACCTTTGATTTCTATGTGGAAGTTTCATTAACTTTTGTATTCTTTCTTCCCACCTACAAACACACAAATACTCAAAGTAGCTCTATTCCACATAAGTTAAAGACTAAAAACATGAAAATGATGTGTTATAATAATGAATATTTATCAACCCATTAGCTTGTGACCTGGCTCAACTCGGCTTGAGTCCTTCATAAATAAGCCGAGCCTGACCCTATGATTTGAGTTCGCTAAAACAACAAGACGACTAGCTTGACTTGATTTTAAATGAGTCAAGCTCGAACTCAACCTGGCTTGGTTTGATTCAACTCGTTTGTAGCCCTGTAAAAACATAAAAACAAACATTGATTAGAGAATCTTGTCCACTTTGCATGTCTCTACTAGTGGACGTCACGAGTTTGCAACATTGGTATTTTTTATTATGTAAGGAGAAGTGTATGAATTTGGGACTACTCAAATTTGAATGTGGTAATATAGAAAAACACATTTCTATATTGGAAATCAAGAAAATAATGTCGTTGTAAAAAAGTGTTAAAAACACAAAAGATAATTTAAAATAAAAATATATAAATATATCATATTTGACACGTTCAATTTTATTTTTTATTTACAGCAATGTACACTAAAAATTTTATGAAATTAAGTTTATTTTAATTACAATAAGTTGGTCACGTGTACCAAGAGATAAAATATTACCCCTTTATTACAACGACGAAAATTACTTAAAGTAGTCTTTGTTGTTTGATAAAAATTATTATTTTAATTCAATAATTTATTTATTACAATAAGAGTTCAATAGTTTCAACATTGATTTTAATTTCACCTAATGCACTAACATCGTTAGAAACATTCTATTAGAAACATTTCTGTTAATTTAATATGAAATTACAGTATATTCAATTTCACCTAGTTTCAACATTTTAATTTATATGAATACTACTTATTTGTTATAACTATATTTTATATTATAACTATATACTTTTTCATTAACTTTTTTGTTATTATCTTTCCTTCTCTTTTCCATTGGCTTTATAGGCACATACATTTCATTCTTATATTATTTAAAATTTTAAGTTTTAACACCTTGTTGTATTAATATTTACGCTATAACTAAGCAAAAAGATTATTAGCTCCGCCGTATAACGTGGGATCTGAACACTAGTTTAACTGTACTAGATTGGTAATATTATAAAAGTTTGTAGCATGATTGTCATGATTGGCAACAATTTACAGTTGTTATAGCCTTGTCACGCCCAACTCAAACTGAACTGCTTCAAGATAGTCACTGTTTCTTCTTTTCCTCCCTTGTATCGTTTGCTCATTTATTTATTTTATAAAATTGGTTAAATATGTAAATAAATTTACTCATATTTGTGCGTAGCTTTACTGGGATTTATTCTCAAGTTATATATCTTTAAGGGGTGTTTGTTTTTGGTGAAAAACTCTTTCTAATCTGTTGTCTGCGTCGCGCAGATTACACGCAGACGTTAAGCTTTGAAGAGTGTTTATTTTTTAGAATACTTTTCATTAAAAAAAGTTTGCGTAAGGTCTGCATGGTGCAGACTTAGCTCAAATACTTTTGAAATCTTCTGAAGTATGCAGATGATTAAACACCATCACCCACCACCACCCATGTCCACCACCACCACCGTCCACGTGGAATAAAATGTATTTTTATTGTTTTATAGTTATTAAAAATGTGGGAAAATGATTTAAATAAATATATTTTTATGGTTTTATGAATATTATTGCAATGTTATATTTATTTAAATTTTAATGTTGAAGTACTTTTTAAAGTTTTAAAAATAAGTTTATTTTAATTACAGAATATTTTAGCAGTCTGCAGATGTTAAAAAACAAACGTATTTTTTTTGGAGACTGCAGACGCTTGGTCCACCTCTTCTCTTGCAGATATGATCCGCAGACTGCAAACATTTTGGTACAGGAAAAACAAACACCGTTAAAACGGCTTTAAGACATGAAAGACGTAATAGTTACTAACAACAACATTTACTTACCACGAACTAAGTTTTGAAATAATTTTTGATTGTTAGGTTGAAATAATTGAAAAAGATTGCTACATGTTTACTAATTGAATTAGTCAAATTTATTAATCGAGAAATATAAGCTAGTCACACTTTAAGTTTTACCTTCCCCGTCCCCAAGCCGCACACCAATCTCCCTGTTCCCTATGAAAATTCTACTCTCCCTATAATTTAAAAACATTTTCAAGAAAGTTTTATAAAAAATCATTTTGATCAACAAAACAACAACAACAAGTATTTTAGCATGTATATGTTATGCTTTCTTTATGTTCTTTATTGTGTATTATTATGAAGCTTATGTGGTGTGATTATGATAATGAATGTAAAGTATTATCTTAACGAAGCGAAAGATGTAAGATAACGAAAGTGGAAGATAATAAAGAAACGAATGAAAAGTCTTGCAACCAAAAAGAAGAAGGTTCACAACTCCATGAGAGTTGTTGGAACAACTGTTTGTTTCATAGCGTTTGATTTTGGCTAACACATGAGGATTCATACACATAGTGGGAGTTAGTCTTGGTGACTGCTCCATAAGTACGATATGGTATTAACTGTGTGTTATGTAGCATGCGATTTTGGCTAACCCATGAGACAGCGTGTGATTTTGGCTACACCCATAAGGGTTCACACACACAGGAGAGACAGTCTTAGTGATTACTCTCCATACGTGCGATATGAGATCATTGTCACTTAACCCTAGATGATATGACTTTGTGCCCAAAAGAGGGGTTAAGCATGCGATAGGATCTAGATAGAAGTGAAAGATAATAAAAGTACGAAATGTGCGAAATGTACGAAACGTGCGATACGTACCAAATGAACGATGATGGAAGACAATAAATATTACCTTGATGTACATATGGTGTGTGATTATGAGCGAGAGAAAGAAAATGTTTTAATGAATGAAAGGTAATATAATGATTTTGTAAAACTAAAACTCACTCAACAACACTGACTTTTATGTATTTTCCAATTGGCAAGTGATTGTTACTGAGGATGGCACATGACAGCTACTTGGCATTTTGGGATGACATCCATTTATATGACAATGATGTTTTTGTGATGTAATGCAAATTATGATATTTTGTAACAGTTAACTACATTGTATTATTTTGCAAAAGCTGTCATTAATATATGAAATGGTTTTCAAGTTATTCCGTTGCGGTGTCTTAGTTAACTTTAATATATATTTTATGTGTTATGTGCGATGATCGTCCAACTGTGAGCGTCCTGGGAATGGGGCCTTACATGCTTCTAGTCATTTTAACCCGTATAAATATTAAAACAATAAAAATTAACCTAAACTCTCTTACTAACATAAAAAAATATAATTATTCCATGATAATCCACATCATCATTGTCTTCACCATACACCTCCCCCACCGCCCCCATCATCATCCGTCATTGCCACCACCCCCATCATCATCCGTCATTGCCACCGCCCCAACTTCATCAGCATCATTATCATCATCATCATCTCAGAATAATAATAATAATCATCACCTACCCTCAAATTATGACTTTAAACTCAAAATCAATTTTATACATTCAAACACTACCACCATCCTAACCTGTGAAAACCAGACCACCACCACCATCACCCCAACCCGCAACCACCCATCCACCACCATCATCACTTCAATCAACCCCTATCCCAGGATCACCTAACCACCACCATCGTACCTCCATCAACCCTAACCTGCAACTAGCCAACCACCATCATCGTCATCTCTATCACCATAAATCATTATCCCTTTATCAGATATGGGTTTGTGAAGTTAGAGATATTTTTCAGATCTAAGCTTTTTTAGCCGTGAGACATTGATGTGGTGAGTGATGATGGTGTCGGAGATGTCGTCTTTGGTGGTTGTTGGAGACATGAATTTCAGAATGGTTAAGAGTAAGAGTTGTAAGAATAAGTGTTGTGTTGTGTACTTTATATATATGTTTAGTTTTATTTTTAGTTATAATTTTAAGTTTCAGTTTAATAGATATTAAAAGATCATTTTGTCCTCATAAAACAAGCATATGGACTGATTTAACGTATAAAATAAACGGTTGTTTGAGAAAAGGACGAAACATGTAAGGTTTTCTAAACATAAATGATGTTTACTGTATTCTTTTTAGTTTAAGAACGAAAACTGAAAATTATTATAAATCTAAAGGGCTGTTTGACAACTTCTGAATTATTAAGTGTTGAACTATTAAGAGGTCCGAACCATTAAGTGCTGAACCATTAAGTGCTGAACCATTAAGATGTCTGAACCATTAAGATGTCTGAACCATTAAGAGGTCTGAACCATTAAAAGCTAGTATATCGCCTAACTATTCAAATGTAAATGCCTAACCAATTTAGATCAAAGGTCTTAACCATTCAACATTAAGAGCTAGTATATCGTCTAACTATTCAAATGTAAATGTCTGACCAATTTAGATCAGAGGTCTTAACCATTTAACATTAGATCTATTAACCATTTAGTATTAGTATAATGCTTAACAATTCAGAAGCAAATGTTTAAATCATTCCGACATTTGCTCATGAAACAAACAGTCTGAACCATTCAGACATCTCAACCATTAAAAGGTTGATTAACGATCCCTAACAAATGAAAAGTGTAATTCACCCGAGAAAAAAGAAAGAATATTGTGATACTTTTTTTCAACCCCGTTTCGAACCGTCCACCCGCCTATTTTGCCGATTTCACAGCATATAAGGTTCTTGATTCTAGCCCACTGCCCATCGGTAATATTGTGTTGTATGCCCAATTATCATCAAAAACTTTATATGCTTCATATAATTTTAGTCGGCAATGATCCAACACTACCAGAAGAAAATGTTGCCACTTGATAGTACATAAAACAACAATAAATTTCCCACCTGTAATCTGCTTCAGAAACTCTGCATAACAAGGTATTTTTCAGCTCTTTTAGCACTTAATATTACTCTGTGCTTGATAACGCCCATTACCCGTTTGATGAAATGTCTCAGAGGACGTTGCATTATGTTATACCTTGAAGTTCATGCATACATTCATCCCTGCCTTGGTGTTAATAATATTGTATATTGATTGAATGATTGTGTGTATAATAGGGTTGCATTGAGACTAAAGAGACTTGTATGTTGTGTTGCTATAAAACTTGGGTTCATGTAAGTGGAAAAAAATGGAAAGTTTGCTAATTTAACTCAAAAATAACTGAAAGTTGGTTACTCAAAATGGAAAGACTTTTAAACTCTAGCACCTTAAAAGATTTTCGTTTTCTATATAAAAGTTCAGTCCTTGTTGGGAATGGGAAAATACTTTAACATCCTAAGTGGTATTTTGATGAAACTATTTATGCAATCTTTCTTATTGATTCTGATCCACAAGGATCACAAAGTTCCTCTTGTTGTGCATAAGCTATATACTTTGGTGTAGAGAGTAATTTCTTTGTTTGTTTTAATTCATTGCAGTTTATACCATGGTGTTATAATGACAATTGATGGGTGTGTACCTATAGTACATTAGTGCTCAAAACTTTTTTTCCATTCATTCTGAATAAATACATGTTATTGTTTCTGTTTATATAAGTACTCACAATCTTTAGTCGTAACACACATAACTAGTAACTCAAATGATGACAAAAACTAACTAATAAGATGCTACAAATAAAAACAAGTATCTTGATTTACATACTGCCCACTGCTTCCAGAACTTTCTGGATCTGTATACTACCGTTTTTGGAAGTTAAACGCCTTGATGGAATACGCGAATATGAACCCGAATAAAACAGTAAATCCAACAATAATTACGGCCACATATTTTATAAAATCATATTCGAACCCATAAAAGTTGTGGACAAACTCTGCAACTGTTTCCCCTGTATCAAGCTTGTCTGTTATATCACCAAATTGCGAAGTAACCAATCCGTATAATGTCCAAGCAATCGGACATATGTAATAATACCATCTCCACCATATGGGTATCCTCTGTTTATGATATAGAAAAAAGGTTCAAGAATTGACTTTTTATATATTAATAACTAGGAAAGTGTGAAAATTAATACTTACGGTTCGTGGAACAATAAACCCTGAAAAAAGATTCCAGATGGCATAAAATGCCGATGAGATTATAGCAGCAAAGTTGTGGTTAGGTGTTACCGCAACCGTCATCATCCCATAAAATGTGAAGTACAAGAATGTGAAGTACATGAAAAAGAGATACCAAAAGAACTTGACAACCGTCCACTCGAATCCAATCATTGCATATACAATAATTCCATAGACAATAGTCTGAACAAAGATGTATGGAATCTCAATCATAACCTGTATAACACAATTAAATATAAGTAAAACAAAATTCATAAGGATCAAATGGTTAAGAATATTTTGAGACACCAAGTATTATTTGTGTACCTGTCCAAAAGCATATGGCAATGCTGAATACATTCCAGCTGCTCTTTCTCTGTAAAAAACTGTTCTTTCTACAGAAACAACTGGTTGAACTGATGTTGCATTTTGTACACCAATAAAGAGTATTGCAGCATACATTGAACCCATTGCATTAAAAAGATCTTGTGTTTTTTCTCTGTAAGAAGTAAATCAAGTTTAATAAAAGATCAATGATTTATCTTTTTATATTTTATGTTAGTTAATTCTATCCGCTTACCTTTTGGATCCCATGTCCCAGAAGATTGTGCCAAACATCAAAGCTATAAAGGTTGTAAACAAAAACCTCACAGCAGTGTATGGTGGGTTTCTCCAATATGACCAATGCTGTTTCCACAAACATGCCATACATTGTGTCCAAAAGGATTGCGAATATTGAGAGCGGAAGTGTAAATCTGAAGAACCAGGTATTGGTTTACTGCTTTCCTTTATCAATTCTTTATTTCTCCTGAAGTGTCACCAAAATCTTTTTTTAGAACGCACATACTGGGTTAGATGTGACAATTTTGACCCATTTATATACTAAGCGGTGGATTCACGTTTTTTATTGGGTCTCTAATAGGTGGTAAAAGAAAAGGATCAGCTTAAACGGAAACAGGTTAAATGGGTCGAAAGACGCCCAAAGTGAAATTCCTTAATTATTTAAAAAAGTTAAATTTATTATTTGAAATAATATAATTCTTTTGATCTTATCCTATTGACTTCATTTATAAAGATTTTGGACATACTTAAATCCAGGACAACACAACCTGATCCGTCTTTGAATTACCTGTTTTGGCCCAAACCCATGATTGACCTGTTACCCTCCGTTTTTCCCACCTATGAATATGCATATTTGTAGAAATGAAGTCACCATACCTGTACAATTCTGAGTTTTTGTAGACTTCTGCAAAGTTAACCCCAAGTGTTGCTTCCTGGCCAGTAGAAGTCACCTCTAACATCCAAGTAGCAGGATTATAACCATCTTTAATTTTACTCACTCCATCAATTCCCTTAATTGAAAAAACATCAATGTATGTTAATATTTCGATGCAAAACTTGTGGAAAATTATATTTCTTTTATAAATTGATTACACTGACCTCAAAGTACTTGATCAACTCAGAGGAATGACGGCCTAATGGGCCAACATATATTTCTTCACCTCCTCTTTTCAAAAGAAATAACTGTATTTCGCATAACATGTTGATTAGTCTCCTTATAATTTGCTGCAAGTTTAAAGTGTCTTATCTGATACAGTTATAGTTACCTCATCAAAAGCATCAAATATGTCAATGCTTGGCTGATGTATGGTGCAGACCACTGTTCTTCCTGTGTCAACCGTGTTCCTAACTGTTCTCATGACTATGGCTGCAGCCCGTGCATCAAGTCCTGATGTAGGCTCATCCATGAATATTATAGACGGGTTAGCCACAAGCTCGACTGCTATCGTGAGCCTCTTTCGTTGTTCGGTTGAAAGCCCGTTTACTCCTGGTAGGCCCACAAGTGCTTCCCTTAGTGGAACCAATTCAACTAGCTCCATTACCTCCTCGACAAACATCTACATACAATTAAGCATGACATTAAAAATTCTGCTAATATTATCACATAAAACTATATTAAATTTTTAAATAGTATTTATGTGTGACAATGAACTTTCACTTTTGTCACAAATGGCACAACATACTATATTTTGTTCCGCTGAGCCATTAAAAAGATGGTTTATTGTTATGTTTGGGTAGCCGGATAACCAGTAAGCATGCTATGTAGGTAAAATTGCTGATTATTTGATGAAATTTATCATTGTTACCAATTTAGCTGGTAAACTTGACAGTTGTTCCAATTGGGACACAAAGCCATCTTTTAATAATTCAGTGGGATAGAAATAGTACATTGTCCTATTTCACAAAACTCAAAGTATGTTGTTGTTTCAGACCCAAAAAAACTCATGAGTATGATATTTACCTCTCGGGTTGCAGAATCAACTTCCGGAGGTAACCTGAGCCATGCAGAATATTGCAAGGATTCATAGACTGTAACATGAGGTGAGTGGATATCGGTTTGCTCACAATATCCTGCTATACGAGCAAATGTTTCTTGTTTTTTTGGGTAACCAGAAATAGTTATTGTTCCCTCAATATAACCACCTGTTTTTCTTCCAGCTAAAACATCCATCAAAGTGGTCTTACCAGCACCACTGATCCCCATTAGAGCTGTGAGAACCCCCGGTCTAAAAGCACCGCTAACACCTTTTAATAATTCTAACCTATCTTGGGCTACACCTTGGGCTTTCATTTCTTGTGGCATATCAACTGCATATCTTATATCATCAAATGTGATTGAAAGGGGTACAAATGGTAAAACCATTCCACGTTTTTTGTTCTGATCTGATTCGTTAACATTGCCTACTCTTGATGACATTCGAACTTCATTCTTTATTTCTGCATTTTTTGTAGTATTGATAATGTAAGTAGTAATCACTACTTTAGTTATTAAGGAATGTTTAATTTGGTACTTTATGACATACCTGATGGTGGTCTTGCTGATAATTCAATAGGGTGTCCTGTTTTCATAGCTTTTCTTGCTGCCAAGCTTTCTTCTGATAGAACTGCCTGTGCATTCCCAAAGGCTGCAACAAAAGTATTAGATAATTTATACCTTTTTGGAGGTTAATATTATATTTAAACAATATGTTGAATAATTTAAATACTTACGGTTGAGGAATTGCAGAGCCAAAGTGAAGCAGATATTGAAAAGAAACATATAACCAATTGATGCAGCCACTGCTATCCAATACCAATATGCCTCCGGGAATATTCCTCGAGATTTAAGAACAGAAACACCAATTGTTTCTGTGGAATTCGGTAGAATCTGTAACATATATATTTCACAAGGGTTAAATTACATATTTTTACACTTGACAACTAATATATTAGCTTAAATGATTCTTACTTTATTCCAACTATCTCCCAGAAATTCATTCACTGCCATGCCATTTTGTCCATACATCATTGGTGAAAACCAATAGCACCATACCCACCAACCCCTTATGTCATCTGCAAGGGGCGAAAACTAAGTTGAAATAATGAAAAAAAAATATAATTTTTTGTTTGATAAACTTACACACACCTCGTGCCAAGATGAATCCACCAAGAACAAAAATAGTAAGCAATCCAAACGAGCCAAATGTATTGGCAACAATGATATTTCTTCCTAATGACCCGATGAAACGAAATAAGGCAGATGACATTTGGTGAATGCATATAAGCAAAATCATTTGTTTGAAGAACCTGCAAAAGATGAAAACAATCCATTATATATAATGTGAAGTAAAGTAGACATAATCTATGACTTTCTGTTATGAACTATACCTTGCAGGATCTGAATCAAATCCTATGACATAATAAGTCATAATTACCCAGGTGGCAACTTCTACAATTGTGACTGGGATCTTGAGAACCCATGTGGGTAGAGAATAAGCCCAAGCAGGAAAGAACAAAAGATCTCTTTGCTTATAAAACACAGGAAGTTTTAGAATGCTCAAAGATAGTTCTGAGAAACCGTTGAATGTAATCATGACTAATGTGAAAAACAGAGCACCCATGAAAATTGTACCATCAACAAATGTTTTCTTTGGCATTTCGGTCCTTAAGAATAAAGTCATTGTTATTGAAGCCATGAAAATGAGTTGTGTCATCTTGAATATATAGACAAATGAGTTCCTTTTCATAAGCAGATACTCTCTAGATATGCAAGCTTTCAATAATTCCTTCTTACTGACACCAAACTTCTTAGTCGTTAACGCATGAGGGTGGCTTTTTGATCTATCAAATGAGGTAGAAAGTTCATCTCCTAGTTTTTTTCCGATATGAAACGACTGAAAGGCCTCTGCAAATTCTCTAGAAGTAATGAAATTGTAAGGTATGTCTCCTCTAGTCCAATATTGCTCTTGATCTTTCAATGATGTCACCTATAATGGTAATCAGTAGAAACGAGTTGTTATTTGTGTTATTTCTTTTAGAATAGAATAAATAAATTAGATTAAGACTAATATTACTTCCTGCAAGAAGTCTGCAACGCCTTTTCTCTCAGGACATTTGAACCCCATGTACTCAAAGAACTCTAGAACATTCTCACGGGGACCTTGGTAAACAATTTGTCCGTCCGAAAGAAGGATGATGTCATCAAATAAGTCATATGTTTCTGGTGCAGGTTGAAGGAGTGAAATCACAGAAGTACCCTGAAGAATATGGATTGATTGCCTAATTGAATTCACTATTTGAAATGTTGTTGAACTGTCTAATCCAGTTGATATCTCATCCATGAACAATGCTCTTGCTGGTCCTACCAGCATTTCCCCTGCATTTTGTTTTCGTTACATATCATTTTAATCAGAATATTTTTCAAAATTTACGCTAAGTTTGTATGATTTGTACCGGTTGTGACTCGTTTCTTTTGCCCTCCAGATATACCTCTGAACATTTCATCACCTACTATGGTATCAGCACATACTTCAAGGCCTAAAATCTTTATATAAAATATCACCAACCAGGAAGTTAGTTTAATATCTTTCACAAACTTATTCATGTTCATGATCAGGTAAGCTCATAAGTTGTTACCTTGATAACATACTCAGTTACAACACTAGCCTCTTGTCCTTCTAGTGATGCTGCCTGTAGAATTCAGCCCAAAAATTCAATATTTTCATTGTTGCAGATGGAATATAGTGGAGAAAACATGTGTCATTTATCGTGCGTTTTTTAATTCATTATTATTTTTTTTTACCTTCATGTAGATGTCAAGATCAGGATCTGGCTTGATGTTGGCTTCCTTTTCTCTCCTTGACAATTCTGCCAACATTTCTGAACATTTTCCACAACCATATCAGATACATATCATGTCAAAGTTGTTCAAATGTTGTATAATTTTGGTATACACATGTCTATATTTTATATGTTGTTAAAAGTGTGGTAAAGCTTTGTAAAAATTTTACTGACCATAACTTGCTCCAACTCCTTGACATCTGGCTGAGAAAGCTAATGTTTCTCTGACCGTCATTTCTCCAATATGCAGGTCGTGTTGACTAATATAAGCAGATGATCGTTGTGGGACAAATTCATTCATTTCATGCCCATTGTAAGTTACTCTACCAGAAACCTGTACTCACACACATACACATACACATAAATTTTGACCATTTAAAAAGTCAAATCACTTTTCAACCCATACTACTTCATTAGATTATGCTCTCTTACTTTCAAATCCGACCCAAGTTTTCCAGCCAAGGCCAAAAGCAGTGTTGTCTTTCCAGAGCTTGGTGGGCCCAATAGCAATGTCATTCTGCATAAGTCATATATGTAATTACGTTTAAATAAGGAAAATAGCTCATGATTCATAATCTGTTATGTTTAGTTCTCACCTCCCAGGCTTGATAATACCACTGACATCATGAAGGACTGGTAATGGTATCTTTCTACTAGGAAAAAGATGCAGGTAATTCAATGATCCCTGTAGATAAATAAATAAATAAGTTTACTTTATGTTAAGCTAAAATGTTGTGTGCAGATTTACGTTCAAGGGTATAAGCAGAAATTGTAAAAACCTCTAGGATGTTGACCACAAAGTTAAATATGGTAGGTAGTGCCCTGCCTCCAATATATGCTTCTGCATCGACGTTCAAATGCTCGAAACGAACCTCAATAGTTGGAAGTTGAAGCCCAACTCTGTTTATTCAAATATCAGGAAAAGACTAAAGTTGTAAAAAAATTGAGAAGAAATGATTCATGATGACATCAAGCTAAAATTACCGGTCAATGCGATTCTTGAGTTTTAACAAGAACTTCTCATTATCTTCCTCTGCAATTTTCACAAGTCTTTCAAGGAGGTTTCTTTTTTCAACCAAATCAAGATTCTTGATATCAATTTCTCTTGGTTGACCTGTTTCTTCAGTTAAGATACCTCTTTCTAATCTTAAATTTGTTGGTAGTTTTTCTATAGCAGCCCATTTCAATGCTTCTTCATCATCTTCTTCAACTGAAGATCTTGAAAATATATCTCTACCACTGTTTCTCCATATATTTGAGCTACTTATACGCGCACTGCTTACTCTAAATACATCCCCACCCTCCATGATCACAACATAAATGAAAACTGGTATTTCTTTAGAAATATGATGCTTTGAGAATGTGTATATATAGCCTCTTATATCCTTCATACACACAGAGAAATGAAATAAAAAAATTACAGCTTTGTTTTGTTATGAATATGATGTCAGAAATGATATCATCCCATGTTATACGTATATTAGGTTTACCTGAAGTAGGTGAGTTTATAATACTTGGTCTTTAATTAGCATCATACCACATCATTTCTTTCATTCCATTTACAGTAACTTGAAATCTTTATTAATTTTACTAATTTATAAATTAAATTTCTGTTTTCCAGGTTAGAACCAACTGTAAGTACGGATTTTGGTTTTCACAGAATCATCAAAGAAGGTATTTTCTAAACTCATAACAATGATTAAATAATCTTTACATGTGAATAAGATATGATGTTGGAAGATGTGTTTACCTGCATGGTTGGCTCTGTGAAACATCATACATCATTAACTATGTTAATTAATGATATATATTCTTATCTGGCTCGTTCACTACAATACCCATTTTAAGTACATAACCACAAGACCTGCATACACACTTATGCGTATAGTAGGAGAGAGAAAAAGAGGTAACACGTACAAGTGTTATGTGGTTCTCACAGTTCTTAACTTAAAATTAATTTTACAATTTACATTGTACGACCCTCTATTATTACAAATTAATGATATATTATGCTGATAAGTTATATATATTTTTACTTTTTGTTACTATTTTACAGGTATTCCGGAAGATCTTGAATGTTTGCAGCTAAAAACGGCAACTTTCTTCCAAAATAAGCATATATATTGCATTGCATTGAGTGTGCACGTGTGAAACTTTAATTACCTGCTGGTTGTGTATTCCTTAAGGTAAATGAAATTAGTTATTATCTTTCTCCCTTTTACAAGCATACCCTAATGATAAATTGGTAATTACATCTATGTTCTTTCAAGTTTCAATTGCTTTGTAATTTTTAAATATAAACATAGAAAGCATATTAAACTTTGAAAACAATCTTTCATTGATTACTGTACCATGTTATTGGTCGGCAATAGCTGGTTTTGAATAATTATTTAAAATATACTTAAATGCTTGTCCAATTGATTTTGTCATAAAAAAGCTAAACAATTAGAGGAGTCAACAAACAACTTGAAAACAAAGAAGAAAGATTCCATATATTAATGGAAATTTCAAAACTATAATGGTCCTGCTAGCCTTCTACATTTATAAAAGACTCCCTATAAGGTATTTAACCAACTATTTAATGCAACCCGATGTGATTAATTCGGATCTTACCATATCATACATTTACCAGTACCATATAGGTAAATAGTGTACAAACCGAAATGATGTACACGTGTACAAACTAGAAGGATGCACCGTCTACATGTATTTAACCAAGTAGTTAATGCATCCAAAGGTGTTTGGCTCGTATCTTATCATATCATGCATTTACCATTACCATACAGGTACATAGTGTACAAGCAAGAAGGATGTACACGTGTACAAACCAGAATGATACTGGTATTATGGGAGGTGATGTGTACATAACAATCTTATGTTAAAACGTGTTGTACCATGTGCTGGTTGATGGTGGTACATGTTGTGTACAATATCACCTCCCATGTAATTATAATATTATGTATGTGTATATATGGCAGGTGTAGTATCACAATATGTGGGATATGCTTCTGCACAATATCTAAGTAATTTAATAGAAGCCATTACATATTACATAACTTTGAGCTAGCTGTGTGATACCAAGACAACACATGCATCTTGGAATATAATAATGTATCTGCATTTAACCCAGATTTTTCTGTTCTGAGATCTTGATTTTAGGAAGAAAATATTGTATTTTTAATGTCTATTTTTAGTGGGTTTTGAATATGATGATGATGATGATAAACTATGTGTTTTGTGCATTCCTTGATGTTGCTTCACCTCCAATTTGTTCAAATTGTTCCCCTTTCTTTAAGAAGAAAAAGACTCCTTTAGACTTAAGAAAGATTTAAAATCACAAGATATACATCTAGTGATGTACAAGTAGCTAATGCATACAGTACTAATTTTTTATGCATCTTACATGGGTGCATAGTTGTTTTTTCAGTGAAATTTCAAATCTAGAGTAGTGTACAACTCCTAATGCATAAGACACAAACCATGCATAAGACACAAGTCATCATAGATTATGCATAAACTCAAAGTGGATTTTACACAAGTTTATCACCTAGCTCTCCAACCAACAATTTTCTGTGGAAAATCTCAATAATAAACTACCACTAGCTCATGCTTCTAATTTGTCACACACTAGGAAAATTAACATTTTCAGAAGAGTGTTTGTAATCTGGTTCAGCTAAATTAAGGAGAATTCTAGATCGAACGAACTGTCTATGGTTTCAAAAAGTGACGACTCAAGCTAGTATGTAAGTTTAGCTGATTCAAACGGTTCGATCAAATGATTTGAACTATTTTTTCTATAATCCTTAAAAAGTAATCTTTTGGATAGCTAGAAAAATATAAACAAAAGAAATCAACATTGCATGATTTTATAAAAATGGGTGGCAAAAGGTTATTGGAGTCAAATTCGAATTTACTTTTTTGAGTCTTAAAAAATTATCAATTTAAATGTTCAATAAATATTAATTTTAGTTGAGAAGTTTCATCTTTTGTTCCAATCTTAGTCTAGATGTTTTATTTTTAGTCAAAAGCTTTCATCTTTTATTCTAATTTTATTAAACTGAAATTAAAAAAAACTGTTAGAAACTTTTAAAGATAAATTAGTAATCTTAATTTTATTTTAAAGGGTTATTTTTGTTTTATGCGCAAAAAACAAATTTAACTTCAAGTTTTAAAGAAGCTTAATAATGGATCATTTATCCTTTGGATTTTAGTGCACAAGGGATCATATATCTAGGCAAAAGGAATTAGAAGTTTCTTTGCCCCTTGAAAACATAGTATTGACATTTAATAAGTCAAGGAATCAAATAAGTTGACATTCGATTAGCCTAAGTTTTGTCTTAAAGGTTAGCTAAACATACACTTAACTTATTCAATTTTTCTACTCTTTTGAATCGATATTAATAACTTATTATTTATTTACAAATCAACATGTTTTTACTCTAACAGTATCTAAAGTTCAAATGAATATATGTTTATCGAAGAGGCTTTTAAACTCTTTAAGTGCTCTTATAAATTAAATTACTCGAATCCTCTAAATAATTATGTTTTAAATTTAAGTTTTGATTTATGTTTTATTTTATTTCATTTTAAAATTTTAAATTATAACCGCATCTACTTTATTAAAAGCATCGATACAAATGTAAGTTGCATCTTTTCACATGTTATATGAGCTTTGGTCTTAAGCTCTTTACTCTAACTTCAGACTATGTTTTTAAACCTGCACAGAGTGTCCTAAATACGACGGATGTGATTATGAGAAATATAAAAGTTGTATTTAGGTATGATTAAGCCATTTAGGTAAAATTAAACAAAAATAATAAAACCAAAAGGAATAATGAAAATATAAATATTTTTTTTTGTTAGAATGCAAAGACGCACCTCAATGTAACTCTTAAATGTGTACAATAGTCAAACATGTAATTTGAAATTTCAACCTTACTGAGCATTCACATCTTATTTTTCATTTTTATCTTTATGATTACATTAAAAATTATTATTTTTTAATCAAATAATATTTTTTTATACTTTTATCATTAAAAATTTAATAGAAACGAACAATATTGTATCAAATATAGAGATAAATAGTAATATGTTATCTATCCTCCACTCACAACAACTCAAAATCATTCTTTATAATATAAAAAATACACTCATAAATAAATATATAAAGGGTGAGACATAAATATACTAAACAAATACAAGTATGAGTATTATTAGGCTACAAGCCTTTTGCTATATGATAAGTATGTATATACTCATCAATTTTTTATTGACTAATAAGAAAGAGGACCACAAACAAATTAAAATTGTGTATTTGAAAAGATTGTCCAATTGTTGCATCACTCGATATCTTTTTATAATCTCTATTGATTTTAACCATTATTTTTAATGCTAGCCTTTGAGTTTCTAGAAGCTGTATTATTAAATTTTAACATATTAAATATTTTTAAAAATTTCAAAAGATATTAAAGTCTAAAGATTCGATTTGTTGGGTGAAGAAGCTACTAATATATACATCTGCTGAATGAATGCCGCCTTTATATCTTTTTTCTTTCTTTTTATTTATTAATATATTTTATATTGTTTTTATTTCAAGTTACATTTGAGTTAGAACTTTTATTTTAATTTCTTTTTGACAGGGGTTATTTTTCAATGATTGAAAACCGAGACGTCCCATAAGTTGAAAGATTTATGGTTTGTTTGGTATTAATATTAGTTTTAGGCTAAACGTTACATACAATTTTTCAAAATGTTAGAATACTTAACCGGACCTGTCAATTTTAAGGTTTGACGTTTTGAATGTTTTTCTATATTTGTTCCGGTAGTGGTTTGACCATTTAAAAACTCTAAAGGGATTTATTAATCATATTATATTTATTATGTTCAAAATTGATGATTTGTGTTTAGTTAACTCAATTACAAATTGGTTAAAAATGGTGCATGCACATAATATCAACTACAATAAATCGAATTTTCCAAACTTAATGTTAACTTTTATCAATCAGTTGTAGTAATTCACTCGAACTTAGTTTTAAATAGACAATTATAGTCTTTGACCATAGTCAACATCATATACGTCAAATAACGGCTAGTGATTACAAGTGATTATTTGATTATGATTTATGAGCCAATCATCAAAACTCTAGGGTATCTACGGATTGGAAGCTGATCAAGTTTAAAGACAAATGAATGAGAAGATTGGGGTATTTTTCGTGTAAAAGAGTTTGGTGATTGGGTTGTAAAAT
>BJCM01166074.1:0-11272 GCA_018326385.1 Flaveria bidentis | reverse complement strand
TCGCGTACCAATCGCCCTACGATTCGCGATCCGGTTCGCTATAATAAGCGAATTCAATTTCAATGAAAAGCGAACCAGTCTACTCTGATTCGCGAATCGGATCGTAGCGATTCGTGAATCCAATCAAATAGAAACGCGAATGGGACTCAAAATGGCATGTTTAGACTTTCAATCTTATTAACTAATGGTTGATTACTTTGATTGCTTACTCTACGTCAATAATTTTTTCTCGCTATTTGATAATGGCGCCAATATCATTGCATCTATTATAAATTGGTACCTACTAATCCACTAATTATCTTTAAAAATATAGTATAGATTCTTTTTTATAGGATACAGCGTACCACACTATATGGTACACTGTACCGCGTACCGAATTGGCGTTCCAAATGAACCTACCCCCTAGTGTACCGAATTTTAAAAATTGACGAACCGCGTACCCGTTTCCGTACCGCGTACCGAAACGTACCGCGATCCATGTGACTATGGTTTTCACACAGCTGGTAAGGAAAACATGGTGTGCAAACTAAAGAAGAGTCTTTACGGTTTAAAGCAGGCGCCCAGGAAATGGTACATCAAGTTTGATGATTTTATGGGCAGAAATGGGTATAGGAGATGCGAGATGGATCACTGTTGCTATCTCAAGAAATTCAAGAATTCCTATATCATCTTTCTCCTTTATGTGGATGATATGTTAATAGCTTGTTCAGACATGTCAAAGATCAACAGATTAAAACGACAGATGTCTGAAGAGTTTGAAATGAAAGATCTAGGTTCAGCTAAGCAGATACTCAGCATGAGCATCACCAGGAATCAGATGAACGATTCTTTAATATTGTCTCAAGAAAAGTATATCAAGAAAATATTAGAGAAGTTTAAGATGAATCATGAGAAGACAACTATCCGAAATACACCACTGAGTAGTCATATTAAGCTTTCTAAAGATCAGTCTCCAAAGACGGACGAAGCCAAGGCCGACATGGCAAAGGTTCCTTATGCATTAGTTGTGGGCAGTCTTATGTATGCAATGGTATGCACAAGGCCTGATATTGCTCATGAAGTGGGAGTTGTTAGCAGGTTTATGTCCAATCCGGGGAGAGCACTAAGAAGCAGTTAAATGGCTGCTTAGATACTTGAAGGGTACTTCAAAGATGGCTTTATGTTTCAAGGGTAGAGATGCAATTCTCAAGGGTTATTCTGATGCAGATTTAGGTGGATGTAAAGAGACCTGCAAGAGTACAACAAGGTATGTGTTTACAATGGGGATACTGCAATATGTTGGATGTCTAGGCTCCAAAAAAGTGTGGCACTTTCAACTACAGAGGCTTAGTATATGGCAGCCGTTGAGGCTAGTAAAGAGCTTGTTTGGTTGAAGACTTTTACGGGTGAATTAGATAAAAAACAGGCAAAGTATCCGTTGTACTGTGATCATGAAAATGTTGTGAAACTTGTAAAGAATCCAGTTTATCATGGGAAGACTAAGCATATTCGTATGAGGTATCATTTCATCAGGGGGCTAATGTACTATCCAGTTGAATAACATCAAAAGGGAAAGGAATCCAGCTGACATGTTCACTAAAGTTGTCATGTTGGATAAACTGAAGTTCTATGTAGCTTCGGTTGGCCTTTAGGATTAGTTGCAGATGAAGACGGCTACGGATCAGGTGGTATGAAGGGTTCTTTTCATAAAGGTTCAAGATTACAGAAGTACAAGACAAGTGCAGGTGCAAATGTTTCACGCATCCGGGTGGAAGCAGGTTGAAGTGCTTGACACATCGATGTGGAGGGCTAGTAAAGATGTTTCGAAGCCCAAATGGGAGATTGTTGTGTTATGGGCTCCGATCCATCTTGGGTCGGGCCCTGAAACAACCCGTGGACAAGCTGCAGAAAGGGGTTAGGGACTTAGGGTAGCCGACCTAACCCTAATCTGCCACAACTTATTTATGTTAAGTTTTTACTGTCTTTTATTATAAATACCCACATATTGTACTTGTTATCTTTAGTCTTAAAAAGTAATAAAAGGAAACCCTAGTTCGTAGCTCGTGGACGTAAGTCAATCCTTGACCGAACCATGTTAAATCTCTGTGTTCTTTACTGTTTTGATTATTGTGCTCGTGTGTTGTGTGTTTGTTGATCACTATCGATTCACTGCTGCTGCCGCCAACCTGCAATCAGCAAGGCTGCTGATTGCCACCAATAAACCACCACTAGCCGCTATCACAACCGCCGCAAAGGGGTTGTGTCTGCTGCCGTGAACAGGCTGCTGTGCTGTTCTGTTTTGTGCACTCTTGTTGCTGTTTTCTGCTCTGTTTCTGGTCAAAGAACAGCCTTCAAACAGGTTATGTTTTGGGTATTTGTTCAGTTTGATTAGTTCGATTTATTGGTTGTTTGGTTAAATTATTTCCGCTGCGTAGTTACGTTTGTTATTACCATTATGGCTATCCTTATCTCGTCACTCGTTTTAGAAATCAATTAGAAATACCGACAAGTTCTTAAGGCCCGAGCCGTAGTATTGTATTGATTTCCGTGCCCTATCTGAATCCTCGGGTCAGCCACGTACACATAATACCCGACAGTATTTAGTATGTTTTATTTGGTCTTAGCTCACGACCCAAGTTAGGGCAAGGGTTTCCTTCTTTTATACATTGATACCAGAGCTAAAGATCTTGGTATAACACAAACCCTAACAAGTCGCGCCATTTCTTCAAGAAACTTGTTTCATGTTCTAAATCCTAGTTGCAATAGATTTTTAGAGTTACGTATATGCTTATAGTGGTTTTCCACTTTCAGTACGACCGCCCTAGTCCACTCTACTCTTAAAACGAACATTCTAGATGATGCCACTGCAAACCCTAGTCGGCACCACTCTAGAGTATGAGTGGCATCTCACCTATTGAAATTAACCAAAAGTGTTTGGTTGAGTTTCGGGTAAAGTCGGCAAATGGCTTTAAATGTTTATTTGGAGATAGATTAATTGTGTTATTTTCATTAGTATGGTTTTGTATATCTCCATCAAAAATAGAAGATTGAGTTGGTTAGGAATAGAATAGCTTTGTTTGCATGTTTAGCTTAGCATATATAAATTGTTATGGCGGTTGTTTTTGGTGTGGTTTTTCCATAATAATAAGTGTCATGACTTGGTAATTTGTCATAAAAACCAAGGTGTTCAAAATGATTGCTTGATCCAATTTTCCAATTCCTATCAGAGCTTGGAAGATGAATGTGGAAGAAGAAGATGAGAAGATCGACCAAGAGACAAGAATTGTATTGTGTGGTTTGTCAGTAAGTAGCAGGAGCAAGAATGGCATATGTGTAGGTTGAAACTAGATGTACCGAAAAGAACATATGTGGTTCTCCACATCGATTTAAGCAGGATAACAAGTAAATAGAAACATCTTTAGGTAATAGGCACACAAACAAACAGTAAACTAAATGCAATAATAACATGACACACGAGAATTTATAGTGGTTTGGTCAATGTGACTTACATCCACTTTCTTGTAACTGAGGTTTAATATGTATCGAGGGATGAGAATTCCATGCCCTACAAGTTTGTTTATAACACATAGATAGCTTAGAGAAAAAGAAAACATATATTAGCCAATGTTCCTAGTTTAGCCCAATTAGGATTAGAGTCGGCTACCCTTTTTCTCCGGCTAAAAGACTTTATAAACCCCAACGCAGGTTAGCAAGAACAACAAGAAGGCAAGAAGACAAGAAAGCAAGAAGCAAGAAGAAGGGATCAAAGCAAGCAAGAATTGTTGCCCTACTAAGTCTAGCTAGGATATGATTTCTTTGTACTATTTAGATACAGCAAGGGCCGAAAACTTTTTGTGGTTATTTATATGGACGATATCATAATCGAATAGGATAACGAGATCAAGATTAGCAAGCTCAAACAATTCATTCGCTCTCAGTTCCAAATCAGCCTTAGGTTGACTTCAACACTTCCTTGGTATAGATGTATCTCGATTTCCATGGTGAGAACTTTTGTCACAGTTCTAGTATGTCAGAGTGTGGGGTATTGAGTTGCAAGCTAGTAGAAAGCTTAAGGTTTCCTATACAAAGCTCCTTCTAATGGACACAAGCCCAATTGATGATCCAAAATGATATAGATGGTTGGTTGGGGAACTTAACTACTTGAGAGTTACTCAACCGAACCAATTGGGATTTTCGAAAGCATATTGGGTCGGATGTCTTGTTTCATGATTGTCCACAATTTATTGTATGTTTGTCGGGGATAATCTTATGCCCTTGAAGAGTTAGAAGCAACACATTGTATCCTTGGTTTTAAAAAGCGGGAAGCGCATTGGGATGACATGATCTAAAAACCAAGGCGCAAAGCACAAAGCTTTTCGTACTCAAGGCACAATATATTAATATGATACTTCTAAATGAATTACATATAATATTTATTATAAATTTAATACTTTTACCGTTAAAAAAGACATGTTAGAATAAGTTTTATGTCAAATATGATAGAAACTTAAACATTAGGGATATAATATGTAATTTAGTAAAAAAGATGACTAATATAAGTATAGGGGAAGGTACATATCCTAACCCTAAAGTCCTAAGCAACCATCATCGTCATTTTCTTCTCCATCACCTCTCATGTTCTAATACTCAAAGCCTCAAATCGAAGCTATCATCTTCATCTCCATCACATATCTTCATCTCCATCACAAGTAAACTTTGATTTCTTTTTTTATAAATTTTTTTCATTAGTTTCATCTCCCGCTACAAAGCGCTAAAGTGGAAAAAAGTGTGTTGAAGCGCCTAAGCGCGCGATTTATGTACACTATCGTGCGTCATGTAATCAAAAGCCCAAAGCAATGCGCCTGAGGTCGCCTTGCACCTAGGCGCGCCTCAAGTGTGCTTGTTTAAACCAAGACTATATTTAGATGGAGTGTTGAGTTGATGTATAGATTCATGGAAAATGTTACATTAGAGAGGATATGTGTTGGTCATTTTCTTAGAGAATCTGAGGTTATTTACTATTTGATGCGGCTATATTATGATAGCCAATCCTATGTTGTCAAAAGCGCTCGCCTAGGCGCTCAGGCCAGGCTAGACGCACCAAAAGCGCCTTCCATTGTCAAAGGCGCTCTTCCGGTGAGATTCCGGCCAAAAATGACCTTCCGACGACTTTCCAGTCAGATTCTGGCGAAGTTCTGGATAGTTCTGATGAACTTCTGTATATTCCTGCCATACTCCATCTGGCCAGGTATGTGTTGAGTTGCATATACTTTGTAGGATGGAGAGATACAGTTAGAAGAGAGGTAGGAGAGCAAGGTGATTTTAGTGTGTCTTTTTTATCTGAGGCGTGCGCCTTTTTTATCCGAGGCATGCGCCTTTTTTACACCTTGCGCCTACGCGACAGGCGATGTCTTTGTGCCTTGAGTGCGCCTTGCACCTTTGACAACTATGAGCCAATCAACTTTGCAATTATGCATATAGCCATGAATCAAGTAGTTCATGAGACGATGAAATATATAGAGGTTTTAGTCATTAAGGGATGGAGTAGTAGGTACTCAAACAGACTCTCCAATTATACAGTCGATTCATGTCTAATGTGTGGTTAGAATTTCAACTTCCAGATATCTTTACCAAACCTCTTCGGCAACTACATATATCTTTTATTTATACTCACAAGTTGATATTACTGCAAATTCTTATCATCTGGTTGTATTGTATGAACATACAACTATACAAGAGTCCTAATATTTACTAATTAAATTACCCTTTGGAGTCTGTTTGAGACTTTTAAATTTACAAGGTAAACAGAGTGCATGCAAATACTTTGTGGTTTATTATATTTCCAGAAGATTCTTCATTCCTAATGTATCTTCTAACTAGTTTGCGTAAATCATTTATTTTTTAATTCAAAAACGGCATCATCAAAGATCTCACTTATCTAGTTATCATTGTAATTTTCCTAATCATACATAGCACACTAACTATATAAGAAATTAAACAAAAAGTCTTACCAGTCAACCAACCCAACCCATCCAAAAACCACCTGTTTTGAGCCAGACCAAATTGGCCTGTGACCCAACCCACCCATTTTACCAACTCTATTGTCTACCATAACAAAGTGATCATTACAATTTACACGATAAGAAATTAAAACAAAGTTGACCAGGTTTCAAAACTAGAATTGAGCAGGAATAGGAAGACTAACCATATCAACATCAGTTTGCATAGTTTGTCCCTTGCTTGCCGCCAATGCTGCTGCAAACTCTTCAGCCTTATTAATCATGAAAAACCTAATTAGTTAGTGCAATGTGAAACAACAAAGCACGATAATTCCATGGATTCAACCATCTGACAAACCTTACGAGCTTGAGCATTCATAATTTGTTCTGCATTTTCTCTTTGGTACTGAGCAATCTTTGCTTCAATAGCAGGAACATCTATTCCCTCAATCAAATTTACAGCTGACAAAAACGGATGCAAATGAAGCATTCTTAACTTGGGAACCCAGTAAAACACAACTGGAGATGAACTTACTCATGTCCTCAACTTCCTCTAAGTAGTCATTATATTCTCTTAAAGATGGAAAATCCTCCACTCTTTTATTAAATCTGTAAAGCCATAACATAATAATGATATTATGCACACAGAGAATCACAAACTGGCTGGTGCTGTAAACAACAAAATGTGGCACATCTAAGATCAAAAGTACACATTACTCCAAACGTTGATGCAAATTTCTCACTTCTAACTCCTACTTACAATGCAGTTACAAATTTCCCCAACATATGAGTGGAACAAATTCAATCAAAGCAAATATGCTCAAACGAAAGCTAGGGCTGTGGAATCCCCCAATGTTGCACTGATAAATTTCCATATAATAGGTCGTAATTGAAGTGTAAACCCTACAATTGAATGAATTTACAGAATGAAGAGGAGAAGGAGGAGAGATTTGAAATGGTTACATGTTGCCGATGCGTTTTCGGATGGTCATCTCCTTGGCGAAGGAGTTAGTACCGGAAGCCACCACCATCCTTTGTTGATATTGATATGATTATTTGCAGTTTTCCGGCGAGATGCGGCGGAGAACGGCGGAAGACGGAGGACCGGCGCTGGGCAACTGCAATCAGGAGGAGATCCTTTTTTCGGTAGGTGCATCAACGGGTAAAAATTAACACAAAAATGTTAGCTTTATTTTAAAGTTTATTTACTAGTAAATTTAGTGTGTGCCAAGAGTTAATAATAATAAAAACACAACATCTAATTGTCCATCGCTATAATCTATTTGTAGTAGAAATTTTACCATTCATTAATTTTTAAATTTTTAAATGTAATAAACAATCCCATAGGCAACATGATGAACCATCCTCAGGTTCAATTGAAAATAGGTTCATAATTGTAATCATCATCATCATAACCATGTTGTTTAAAAGAACCAGGTTCAGGGATTGAGGCTTAGATAAGTATATGTTAATCGTCATTGCTTTCAAACATAACAGCATAAAATAGTAGGCATCACACGTCAATAACAAAAAACCATCTAGGCTCAAATAAGCGTATAGTCACATCACTGCTCTAAACACCCACAAAACAGAAAACAAATGTAGGCTCAGATGAACGCAGGTTCACCATCATTGCCTAAACACCCACGGAGTTCAGGTTTAGATGACAACATAGTCATCATCACCACTATGTAACAATAGAACCAAATCATTCATATACCCTTCAATAATAGATAACTCAACCGGTAATAAAGGTCTCAAATGAGCCCATGGTCATCATCATCGATTGGAATACAAAGACAAATGATCATTTGTTATTAATAAAAGAAGTAAAAAGATAGAATCCGCTAAAAATAAAAAAAACAAATCAACACAAATAACTATGAGATAGAAAAATAAAAAAGGAGGGGAACAAGCAACCACTGTCAGAAGAATCAGCAAAGGTAAAATGTCATCAACAGAGCAAGAGGTTGCCTATAGTAAGGTGAAACACAACCACCCTGCTCCATTCCTTTATACATGTTATCAACACTATCGCAGACAATCACCAAGAAACATCGAAAACCCCACCTAAAAGGGGAACCACACAAAAACAAGCGCGTCAAATACGCCACCAACGTTAGCACAAAAAAGTGAAGGTAAATATTTGTTGGGCGACCCTAATGTCACTAACAGTAGTGGCGTGGCACCACCAACGAACCCTTTTCTCTGTACTCTCCCACCGCAATGCATGGTTATAACACTAGTTTTAAAAAAAATGATTTAGTCCTGATGATGTTAAAAGGTTTATAAAACTTGGATTTATATATTTAACCTATTTTATGAGAAAAGCATTATTCTTTTTGTATTAGAGCATTAAAGATATGCTTATTTGATTCTACTCCTAAATCCATATTAATGTTCATTATGGGACTTGAACCGTCAACATTATAGAGATTGACACCACTATGTATACATTCAGATACAATTGGGCTAGAAGTCCTTTGATAAACCTTATCTAAACCAAAGTGTTGTAATGATTAGCCCATATGTTATAGCTGAGAATGAAAATCGACTTGTAACGCCACCATGGGTGCAGCTTGAAGTTCTCCATGATTACCTCCGGAGCCACACTACCTCTCCCAAATCATTCATTCGTAATTAGGATGGACTGTTTTCTTTTTATGTATCCACTAATTTGTTAAGAACGTCAATAAATCTAGCTAAAATATATGCACCGACATCAAATTTAGGCATGCCTCAACATTGCCACATCATGACATGTTTAATATTATCTTTATCTAATTGATTAACTTCTTTCATTTTTTGATGATCCAATAGACATTCCTAATGCATTTGCAAGTTGGATTGGTAGCCATATCAAACACTCTAAGAAATCACTAGTGAGAGAGAACACTAGTGAGAGAGAACGTTTGAACGTACTATCCTAAGAAAACATTTATAGTCACATCCAATATAAAAAACATAAAACTATAACAAAATACAATATTCACCTAAAGATATCTATGAGTATAAAAAAGACGAACCTGAAATGACTTTCATTTTAATCTTAATGTGTTGGGTGTTGTTAAATGCACATTGTCTAAAGGGTTGCCTTTTAACATTTTTTGTAAACAACAATTTTAAATATCAAGTAATTCAAACGTATTGAATAATATTATTATATGTGTAGTTACGTTTCTTTTGTTTTGTTCAATTTCTTTTGTTTTGTTCAATTTCTTTTGTTTCTTTTCGTATAAATAGACTTTAACATTTGAAGTTTGATACTTTAATTTTTCATCTTACTGTTCATTTGTAGAAAATATTTCTTTTCTTGTGTTTTTTATGAACCTTTTTATTTCTATCTGTTTTATTCATTACTTTTAACTAAACATTATTGCTTCTTTGTTTTATGATTCTTTTCATTTGATTCCTCTAATTTTGAATATATATGTAAACTCTAGTTTTTAGTTGAGAATGATAGATAAGGAACAAAAACAACTACATAATTAATTAAGAAATGACCTGACCCAAATACGACACTAATTTAAGTATATGCGGGTTAGGGTTGATATTTGAACACATATAATCATAAAAGACATGTTCATTTGACCCTCCATAACACCATACTCACCAAAATGGTATGGTTCAAGTTCTACAAAATGAATTATAGTTGATTTTAATAGTATATTTTAGAGTGGGTGTGTACGTTTACCAATAAAAATAGCATACCCGCCATTCACTACAAAAAACTTACATATATCGTATATATTTTTTTAAAATTGGACTGATAAACCATCAAATCGAATTATCATCGAATTTTCTAATGCTAATAAATAATGGATGAGAAGATGTGAGAATCGGAAGTTTTAATATATGAAATTATATTAAAAAATGAAAAAAAACATTGCAGGACCGTTTAAGGTGTAACATATGCTAGTTTGAAAATATAAACCCAAACCCGAACCCATTTTGAACTTTCATTTAATGAAACAATATCATTATTAAATTATTTTAGTTATTTAATGAATCAAATGCATTAAATGTGTAATTTAACAAATATTACGAATTATTTTATTCAATTATTATTTATAAAATCATTTAAACAAGTTATTATAATTTTATGATTTATAGAATATTTTATAATTTATAAAATAAAGTTTTATAAATTCATGAAGTTTTATTTTTCATTTATGAGTTTAAATTATCAAACTAAAATAAATAATTAATATACAAAGTTTAATATTCTTACAAATATATAAAGTCTATAAAAGTTTTATAAACTAGTTATTGATTTAATGGAGTTTATAAATAAATAATTTGAAACCAAGGATGTTATAAGTTTGGGGTTCAAAATATAATTCTTGAAACTTAGTTTTAAAAGTTAAACATAAAATAATAAACTATTAAAATCACAGGGACCAAATGTGTAATATCTTTTAAAAATTCAAACCACCCAAACCCACCGTCGACCTCCCCATCTCCGGCCATCCTCCGGCCATCGCTCCGGCGATCATCAAAACCACCAAAACGCTTAATTTAAATGCAATTAAACTGAACCTTAACTATCTTTCATCAGTTTCAAACTTAACCCCCCCTGTTTAATTGTGATTACTCGACTAGCAACACTTAAAATCGAAACCGAAATCATCGATTCAAAACCATAATTCATTGGTCATGAAATTATTCAATTTACATCTATTTGAATGAGGGGAAACGCCCCAATCGATTCCTATGCAGGACCGGTGAAGGGGGTCACTTACAACACAACAACACAAAAAGGAGATTAACCAAACTTAATCAAACAGTAAACTAGATTAACCACAAGTAAGACACTAAGAACACAAGTAATAAGTAAGATACAGAACAAGAGAACACAAGTGTTTGGTTTTCAAGGATGCAGTATATTGTTTTCTCAAGTTCTATTACAAGTGTTACAAAACATAAAGGAAAGATACAAGAACAAGAAATACTTATACTACATCCTACAACCGGCTATACTTTGAAAGCCAGCTGGATACAATTGACTAGACACAAACAAAATCAATGGTAGAGTCAAAAGGCAGATTGCCTTTTGACTAGTGACTATGACATGCCACAGCTCACATCCTTATCTATTACAAAAAGGATAAAGTACATGAAGTAGAAAGTTACAAACTCAAGACCTCAATGTACAGTTACCAAAAGCATGGATCTTTTCACCAACTCATGTAAGTTGGTGACTTACAGAGTTGCAGCGGAAAGGGGTCCAGCTTTATGGAAAAGTACATCAGATAAAGCATGTGTTAAAAGTATTCGGAAGAAATCTGTCTTCA
>BJCM01166073.1:0-12368 GCA_018326385.1 Flaveria bidentis | reverse complement strand
CATAAGCTTCGGCGTGTACAAATTAGGTCAACATTCCTTTTATAGAGGAATGTGACGTCAGCAGATGTCACTTGATAGTGACATCTAACAGATTATACAAACAACTGAAAATAACTGAAACTACTGAAGATGTCCACAACAACTGAGGACATCTTCTTACAATAAAAGCTTAAGTACCAGCTAATTCTACAACTACTGAAACTTCAACATCTGAAGTGTAAAGACTACTGAAAGTAAACCATCACAACTACTGAAGAGAACTTCTTCTGCTATTGTGACAACCTCTGAAAACTTGATCTTCAGACTTTGTCTTCAGCTTTTGTCTTCAGACTTTGTCTTCAGCTTTTGTCTTCAAACTTTGTCTTCAGACTTTTTCTTCAGACTTTTGTCTTCAGACTTTGTCTTCAGACTTTTGTCTTTAGCTTTTGTCTTTAGACTTTGTCTTCAGACTTTTGTCTTCAGCTTTTGTCTTCAGACTTTGTCTTCAAACTTTGTCTTCAGACTTTGTCTTCAGCTTTTGTAGACTACTTCAGTTGTTATGATGTTTGTGGGACTTAAAGGTTTTTCTGATCTGGCTCATTGGTTCTTTTGGTCCAACACCAACAGTTCTAGTTTATGTCCAAATCATCCCAACATCATGAAGAAAGTTGACAAGTTGTGTATGACTGCTACACAACCTAAAACATCAAACTCCAAAGGTAGTTCTCACCTTAAAAGAGTTGCCACATCATCTGGAAAAATGAAGATAGAGAAGGAAAATGATCAAGCTCAGTCTTGCTCCTAAAGGAAGACTCTTGGAAGGAATAAAATGGATTGTGTCATGTGTGGCAGTACTTCTCATCTTACAAAGGATTGTCTCTACAATCCAAAAAGTACTGTCCTAATGATCAAGAAAGAAACTTCTGAAAAGTTTGAAGAAGAAGCAAGCTTTGGAAGGAAACTTTTTTCCTTTCAGAAGAACCAAAATGAAGGAGAAGAAAAGTGAAAACTCACCTTCAAAAGAAAAGTTGGTTTCGGAAGAAAAGAATACTTCCGAAGTACTGAACCATATTGCAGTGTTAGCAAGATCTTTCGAAGGTCCAGTCTCCAAAACATTTGAAGTTGTCAAAACATCTAAAGTGTTGAAGGTCAAGTCTAAGCTTCCAAAGGTAGTGTGGAAGACAAAAAAAGACCAAGTGACTGAAAGTACTTCATTAACATGAGCAAATGATCCTTCAAATCTAACCATAGGATCAACTACTATTGCATTGTATTTAACATCGTTTGATAATCCCAAGACCATAAAGGCTTGGGTTTCCAAATGTAACTAACTATTTCTTTTGTGAAGGAACAACACAAGTTAAACAAGAATGTATGGATCATTGATAGTGGGTGTTTGAGGCACATGACAGGTAATGGGTCACTATTCCAAAATTTTGAGAAAATTGATGGAGGGCCAGTTGCTTTCGAAGGATATGCTAGAGGTTACATTACATGAAGGAGTAGGGTCACAAATAGTAAGCTTAGCATTAAGAAGGTAAACTTTGAAGATAAGCTCAATAATTAGATTGCAGGACTCGTTGAATAAGTGAAAATGCAGCATATCGTCTTTGAATTCGACCAACTTAAGAACTCGGTGGTCATTCATTTTTAACCTTCATCATCCCAATCAAACAATCTTTCGCACCCGATGTTGGTGAATAGTTTCTTAACACCACTAAAAACCCTATTGCCTTCATGGCATCATCGTCTGCAAATCTGGTGTTAACCATAACCGTTTTGTGTAGAGAATTGAACCTTTTTCGTTGATCCTCGTTAATGAATATCAGATTATCATTGTTTGGTTCTGTAGTAATGGATCTCGGAGTTCTCCGTGGTGTGCCAGCTTCATGATGGCCTGAAGATGCTTCCTGTCATGTGTACAAAGCGTTTCACACGTGTCTCTACACCGAAGTTGATAACGGGACCTGTATTTTCTTGCGAACCATTCTGAAATGTGGGTTATTAGTCTTGCATTTGTAACCAAACAATAAAATTAATATTAAATGTTTGTTGAATTATCCCAAAACCCAACAATAGTCAAAGAATTCAAGAATATTCACTTAATAGGCCATATACTAAGTTCACAACTGAAATAAAACCCAATAGACCATTAACCATGAGCCTAATACCATATATACACTTCAACCACGTTCTAGGTGTGAAGAAAATATACCTCTAAACCCTGTTTTTGAATACGTAGATGACAATTGGTGGAACTAAACTTCAATTGACCTAGTTATAGAGATACACCCAACTTGATTGATAACACAAAATTCAATCTTTAAGATACTTACTTGAAGTGGAAAAAAAGATGAATGTGTCGAACAATGGGGGTAATGAGCTAGGCTGTAGGCAAACTAGCGGCGATAGTAGAGGTTAGATGGTGGGTGGTGCGATAGGGAGGTAGGGTAGATGGTTGTGCAGGTCGATTGAGTTAAGAGGGCGGCCAGGGTGATGGTGGTGCGCGGTGGTGGCGATCAACGCGACAATGAGGTTGGGTGTGCTGGTGCAGGCGACCAGAGCACGATATTGAGGTGGGGGAACCATGGTGGTGCAGGCGGTCGGAGCATGGTAGTTAGGTAGGGGAACCGTGGTGGTAGAGGCGATGGGTAAGAGGGTGGGGTAAAAGTAACAAGGGGAGTCAAAGTTTAGGATTAGGACTTCTCAATCAGATATAAATAAAACCTCCGCTTCCCCTATTTTTTCTATATCAAACAGCAGCTCAACATGACTATGTTAAATTTAACACAACCGTTTTAACGTTCTGGAATTTCTAAGTTAAAAAGAAGCTTGACACGGTTGTTTTGAATTTTTGTCAAATACTTTTACATGGTCATTTTAACTTACTGTTTGACACTGTTTGACAACCTTTTTTATAAATAAAAGAAAGATAGGAATAAAACAAATGAAATTCAGGTTGCCTCCCATGTAATGTCTTTCTTTAACGTCTTTGGCCATGCTCGTAGTTTGGATTCTCCAATCCCATCAAGTCGTCATCTTCTTTTTGGAACCTTTCATAAAACAATTTTAACCAATTCCTATTCACTTAAAATGGTTTTTCCTGTATTCTCACTTGTAATTTCCACTACGCCATGAGGAAAAACATTAGTAATCACAAATGTTGCGACCCAGCGAGACCGTAATTTTCCAAAAATAAATTGAGTTTTGATGAGAATAACAAAACCTTTTGACCTATGCTGAAAATTTTTTGCGAGTTTACATTATAATGATATGCTTTGGTTTTGTCTTTCTAAATTCGAGAGTTCTCAAAAGTATTATTACAAATTTTTTCCAAATCTTGAATTTGTAGCTTACGGTGAACTCCGACTTCATCAATCGTCATGTTGAATTGATTAATGGCCCAAAAATCCTTATGCTATAATTCAAGTGGAAGATGACAAGACTTTCCATATATGAGACGAAAAGGTGACATACGTATGGGTGTTTTGTCGGCGGTGCGATATGCCCAAAATGCGTCGTCCAAACACAAGCTCCTATCTTTAAGATTTGGGTTAACCGTCATCTCAAGTATCGACTTTATCTCCCGAATTGAAATTTCGGCTTGACCATTTGTTTGTGGATAGTAAGCTGTTAACACACAATGTGTAACGCCATAATTCTTGAAAAGTGCCTCGATCGTCTTGTTGCAAAAGTGTGATCCTCTGTCACTTATGAATGCCCTTGGCACGCCCAACCTACTAAAGATATTAGCTTTAATAAAACCTGAAACAACTTTAGCATCGTTAGTCCTTGTGGCCTTTGCCTTTATCCATTTAGAGATGTAATCCATGACTTATAATATATAAACGTTACCAAATGATGATGTGAAGGGTGCCCCATACATCAAAGATTTCTTTTACATGAATGGGCGTGAAAAGCATTTGAACTTTAGCTTTTAAATTTCCTATTTTTTGGCATCATTCACAAGATTTGCCAAACATATATGAATCAAGAAATATGTTTGGCCAATAAAAGCCAGAATCAAGTACCTTGTGTGCCATCCGTTTTGGGCCAAAATGCCCGCAACAAGCTTATGAGTGACAAAATTCTATAATAGAAAGTACCTCACTCATGTCGATGCATCTTCTTATAACTTGATTGGGGTAATACTTCCAAAGGTATGGTTCATCCTAAACATATATTCTACCTCCCTTTTTATCTTATGTTTTTTAGCACAGGAAAGATCAAAGGGAAAAGTATTAGCCACTTTGTAGTTTACAATGTTGGCATACCAAAGAGTGGTGATTTGAGTAGCAAATAGATGTTCATCTGGGAATGAGTCATTTTAGGGCATTGGTTCCTCTTTGTTTATGATCCTGATTATGTGATCTGCCACAACATTTTCCTTTCCACTTTTGTCTCTGATTTCCAAGTCTAATTCTTGAAGAAAGAGCACCCATCGGATAAGTCTTTTGGCATCCTTTCTAGTAATGAGGCACCTCAAAGCCGCATGATCAGAATATACAATTACTTTAGTACCCAATAAATATTATCTAAATTTCTCTAAACCAAAAGCAATAGCTAAAAGATCCCTTTCTGTGGTTGAGTAATTGCTTTGAGCAAGGTCCAAGGTTCTTGAAGCATAATAGATCACATGTGGTACTCGATCCTTCCTTTGACCTAATACCTCTCCTACTGCATGATTGCTTGCATCACACATGATCTCGAATGGTAACTCCAATCTGGAGGTTGGATTATCAGTGCACTAATCTATGAAGTCTTCAAGGTATCAAAGGCTTGCTTGCATGCTTCGGAAAACACATATTCTACATCTTTTGGTAGAAGCTCACACATTGGTCTTGTTATCTTGGAAAAATCTTTGATAAATCTTTGGTAAAATCCTGTATGACCAAGAAAAGAACTCATTTCGCACACACTATTAGGATAAGGTAAATATTTAATAACATCAGTTTTTGCTTTATCGACCTCTAAATCTTTTGAAGAGACAACATGACCTAAAATAAGACCTTGATCAACCATAAAATGACATTTATCATAATTAAAAA
Source organism: Flaveria bidentis (assembly GCA_018326385.1). Lineage (NCBI taxonomy): Eukaryota > Viridiplantae > Streptophyta > Magnoliopsida > Asterales > Asteraceae > Flaveria > Flaveria bidentis. The sequence continues at coordinate 7,341 of BJCM01166073.1, read as the reverse complement.
CAAGATTAGTCTCAATGCATCTTTTTAAGATCTTAGTCAAGTTCTCCAAACATTCTTTAAATCTATATATGGTGGAATTATCTTTGAAAACTTCAATTATCTCCTCAACCTAATAAAAAAATATAATACCATGCACCTTTGAGACATGGCGGGTGCATTGCAAAGCCCAAAGGGCATATGACGATACGCAAACATGCCATAAGGACATGTAAACGTTGTTTTGTCTTGGTCCTCCGGTACAACGGGTATTTGATGAAAACTAGAATACTCATCTAAGCAACAATAATAGGACTTACCTTCTAATCTTTCTAGCATTTGATCTATAAACGATATTGGAAAGTGGTGCTTGCGAGTTGAGCCGTTTAGCCTTCTATAGTCAATACACACCCTCCACCCATTTTGCACACGAGTGGGGATTCACCTTGTTCATTTTCAATCACGGTTATACCTAATTTCTTAGTGGTGCTAACCCTTCACAAAAGTATTGAAGTAAAGCTCCCCCACTAGAGGCATTTATCAAACTTCTCTCTAGTGGTACTAACCCTTGATAAAAGTATTGAAGTTGTTGATGTTCCAAGACGCCATATTGTGGGCATCGAGCACATAGCTTCTTGAATCTTTCCCGATAAGTATGCAAAGCTTCTCTTTTTGCTTGTTTGATCCCAATGATTTCCTTGCGTAGAATAGAGGCTTTAACTTCTAGGAAGTACTTATCTAAGAACTATTTTGCAAGATCATTCCATGTGCTTAGCGCCCTGGTGGTAGGTAATACAACCATTCTTTAGCTGAATCTTGCATAGCAAAGGGGAATGCCCTAAGTTTGATTTGATGTTTGTTAACATTGTGTGGCTTCATTCTAGAACACACAACATTAAATTCCTTAAGAAATTTATGAGGGTATTCATTCCTAAGGCCTCAAAAGAGTGGTAACAAGTGGATGAGACTAGATTTAAGCTCAAAGTTCACCATAGCAGGATAGTTTATGCAGAGGGGTTGTTGGGTAACATCATGGGTTGCCCGTTGTCTAAGGATTTGTTCGGCTGGAGCTGCCATGGTTGGTTCAGGTGAGGGTGCTTCTTGATGGGTAGGTGATTGTGGTGGAGTGATGGTTGTTTGTGAAGGTTGTTGTGATTCGATTTCAAATTCAGATTCACTTAGCAAGGGTATATCTTGCCAAATGACGGTGACTAGAGCTTAAGAAATAGGTTTTAGGAAACTTGCTAACTTCTTTCAGAGCTTCGCTTGTTTCCTTAACCTCTTCACGGTCTTTTCTATGTCCGTGTCAATCTCGAGTGGTGTACCTGTACGAAAAGATCTTTACATAAAATGATAAGAATCGCCGTATCCCCGAAAACGACACCAATTTGTTGGGTGTCGAGTCCAACAAATAAATAATAAAAATGTGAACCTACTATGAACGCACTAAGAATAGTATAAGTGGAAGTAGGGTTCGTGTCCTTAGGGATATGTGTCAATTATTTTACAACAAAAACGTTTTAGCACATTTACTTTGATTTAATAATAGGCTAATAAAGGTGAGTGTTTTAATTAAAAACTAAAATTAAAAGTAATTTGCAGAAAGGAGAAAAAATTTCCAATGATCTGACATGGTCGTGTCAAAACTATTAAGAAAATTCCACGTAGTCGTGTTAAGGTTCTATCGAAAAAACATAAATTGATTTTTTTTATTTTTTAATTATGATAAAGAGATTATTGAATACGTTAATTAAATTATGAAATAAATTCAAATATAAAGACTAATTCCAACACTAAGTTAATTTCTTGATTCGATTTGGCTTACGATTATTAACGATTACGATACAATGACAATTTTCAATTAATGAATTGTATAGATACGAGACATCATGTTGTTCGGATATCCCCTTTATCTAATGTCCAATCAATCACAGTTCGATGATTAGAGCCAACCCACTACTCTAAGCTCACGCCGTTCGGATTTTAGCGTGCAGGTTGCAACAATAGAAGTATCCATTATAATTAAACACACACTCCGTTTGGTATGCTTAACTAGATTGTGTGATTCTGTAATGTGTTGAATTCATAGACAAACTCAAACCATTAATTGTTCCTTATATCAAAAATCAAAACTTGATATTTTAAATTATGAAGAACTTTATTAGAGAAATTAATAAAGTGACCAATTTTATTAACAATCTAATATATATCGGGTTAGATCTAGGTTTAAGATCAAGAATCAAACAAAGTGCCCTAGCCGGACATGGCGACTAGGTTAATGAAAACAAAAAAATAAATAAATAACTATATGTAGATGACATTATCTTCGGGTCAACTAATCCAAAGCTTTGCAAACACTTTGGGAAGCTGGTGAAGAATAGATATGAAATGAGTGCCATAGGAGAACTCAATTTCTTTCTAGGTAAGCAAGTTAACAGTGGCATCTTAATAAGTCAGTAAAACTATGTACAAGACATACTTACAAAATTCAACATGACTGATTGTAAGGTTGCTAAGACACCCATAGTAATAAACCACTCCCTAGGACTAGACACTGAGGTGGAGTGTGTGGATGAACACCTTTACAAGACTATGATTGTGTCTCTTATATACCTCATAGCTAGCAGGCCTGATATCATGTTTGCCATATGTATTTGTTCAAGATATCAAGCCAATCCCAAGATGTCACACCTGGTCATTGTCAAAAGGATTTTATGATAACTTAAAGGTGCTCCAACAATTGGTCTTTGCTATCCAAAGAATTATGATTTCAATCTGTACGCATATACAGATAGTGTTTATGGTGGCTGCAATATAACTACAAAGTCTACATCAAGGGGATGTCAATTCCTTGGTGGAATGATTGTCTCATTGCAATACAAAAAAACAATCTTGTGTGTCTGCATCAACTGCTGAAGCTGAATACGTTGCTGCTGCTAGCTTGTTGTGCTCAAGTTCTTTGGATTCAGAATCAGATGCTAGACTATGGATTCAACTTCAAAGAGACTCCCATCCACATAGACAACAATAGTGCTATCTCTGTTACATAGAATCATGTGCATCACTCAAGGACAAAACACATCAATATCAGGTATCATTTAATTAGAGATAACTTTGGAAATGGATTAATTAAACTAGTCAAAGTTAACAAAAATGAACAATATGCAGATCTTTTTACCAAAGTTTTTGATGAAAAAAGATTTAAATACCTTATATCAACTATGGGGATGATTAACCTTAGGTATATTTTCTTTAAACTTAATTCATATTAATTTCTAAAATCTATGTTCTAAGTTGTCTATTTCATCACCTTAATAAGCCCTTGTTTACTTTAGAAGAAAAAATCTCTTAAATGATATTTCTTAGATTTTTGAAAAATCTTGATCATTTTTTTTTCTCAAAAGATATATATTTACTTTCGGAAGAAAATTATGTCTTCAAAACAAATAACTACTTAAGTGATTTTACCATCGAAAGAAATTTACACAAAATCTTCCAAAGCTTAAAAGCATTCTTATGTACTTATATGCTCTTGAAGAACAATTTTCTTCTGAAAGCAATTAAGTATTGGAAATTTTATTCTTCATAGAATAAAATCACTGAGTCTTGATCTCTTTCGAAGCAAAATTTTCTAAACTCTATGAAATATCTTCCGAAGTCATTTTAGCTTCGGAAACTTTTTATTCAAAACTTCCGAATAGAAAATACCTTTGGAAGATTTTAGACTTCCAAGAAAACTAACTTTATGGGCACTTTTTCAGAGGTGGGACCGACATCCAAATTTCAAAGTTTATCCTTTTTAATTAACTTTGTCTTAAATCCAATTCATATAAATATACCTAACGATTCCTACTCTTTCACTCTCTGCTTCATCTGCAAACACTTCTAAACCTAGATCCACCCAAAACCGACTTTATTCTTATCTTCCTTAACCATTAAGCTTTCTCAAATGGCTAACCTTAACTGTAAAAACAACCATGATTACTCTATGCAACTCCACAAACAACATAATCAGGTGGCCCTATTGGACTCTAGGGAAAGATTCTAGTTTCTCTGTCCAACTACTTCACCTCCCTTACTATTGATCCTCTTCTATATGAGGATCATCTGTTCGAATTTTAGAAGACCTGTCAAGAGATCATTATGGATGGAGAGAAGGCATTATCTTCCATAGTGTAGGGGAGGACAATCTTCATCACTCCAACCACCATAAACACATATCTTCAGATGATGTAGAAGGTGAATTTTCCTTTCCCAAAGTTGTTGTTAACCACTCTTTCGAGTAGATGGGCTATGAGGGAGATTTCTCTGTAAAGACGTTCAGAAAGGGAAGGTCTCATATTAGTGGAAGTACTTACTTCATTTGGTCATCCACAGCTTGTCCAACAAGCATGGAGGCTACGACCAGATTCCTTAAAATCTCTCATTCATAGTTTATGGAATGGTTTAGGGGGTCAAATTTAGGTACTCATAATTTATGTATACCAATTTACTTGCTAATTTAGATTCCTTAGAGTATTACATGTTCCCAAGATATGTTCAACACATTCTCAACTACGAACTAGGCACACATTTGAGAGGAATAGGTAATATTCTAAAATTAGGACTAATGAAGCCCAATATCTTTAAGACAATAAAGAAGCAAACTATTGGCTTCTCTAAGGCAGTAACAACCCTTGCCCCAAAAAATGTTAGAGCTTATTGTTCAATGTGACAACCTAACAACATAAGAAAGTGTTGAACCCACACCTTCTACTTCTCAATCACAAAAACAACCACAAATCATCCACACCTACTAAATAAAATCCAAACGAACCCTTGCTCAAGCTACTAAGCTTGTGCAGGTTGCCATAACACAACCAATACAGGAAGAAGTAGACAATAGAACTCCCACCCGAGGAGCAAACCACTCCTATCTTACAAAGAATCAATGTTAAGGTTATTTATGCTTACCCTGATGAGCTCATTACCTACGCAGCCTTAAGCCTTCACTCAGAGTCTCAAAACTCTAATCAATAACCTTCAGGGGACAGTTACCATCCCAAGCCTCTTGATCTCAATTAAGCAATACCCAATCTAGAATTCTATGATGTTGAAGACATGTGATTCAGTAAGTACCATAAGGGTCTCTTCTCCTCCCCTACTCAAAGAGAGATGAGTAAACCTGTCTCTCTCATGCCTAGCCCACATCATTTACCCATTACTGAGGTGGATATCCCTGAACTTCTCCAGGCAATCTATATGGAAATGGCTCTCACCTATGCAAGTGATTACATCATTAGGACCTCAACCATAGCCACTCAGCTAACTAACACTCAACTTGAAGTTGTCAGTGAGCAGGGGAAATCCAACAGACAAGAACACTATGCTAGTAGTGAGAGAGAAGACTTTGGTCTCATTCTCTCATACCCCCATGATTCTTCTGATGAAGGAGATGGGAACATGAGGCTAACGGTGCAAAAACTTTTAAAAACATGCACCGACTAGGTTAATGATTAACAACTTGAGATTTCTTATCTCGAGGAGAAATTAGCTAGGAGACCATTAGGGAGAGATCATCCAGAACCTAGGAGTGGGTGATACAACATAAAAGGAGGAGAAAGTCTCAGCAATCACAGAACCTAGGAGTTCTTCACACTGTATGGACATAGAGGATTCACCACCCTTACTTGCAGTTATCCATACTTAACAACCTCCTCAAGTTCATATTGATATGGACCCACTCATTTAGCGTTTATTTGAGGAGGGAATTACAAGGGAAATTGTCATCCCCACCCTAAGGAGCTTCAAATTACATATTAGGGTGGAGGTATGATGCTAAAAGAAGAGCCCTCATACTTCATATACTTCAAGGGTAGCAATGTAACTTAAAATTTCAAATTTTGAACTACTATGAAGGTCTTGATCTTGTCATCATGCCATTTGCCAATCCAACTCATCATAGGCAAGCTAAAAAATGACATCAAGGATACAAGACAGGATTGCTGGAGTGTTCAAAGCAAGGAGGCAAATGCGAGCAGACAATGTCATTGGTCAACTGGATGTTGAGGTGGTGGACCCTAAGATTAACTTTAAAGGGAAAACCTTGACTAAAGGCCTAGTGATAGAACCTGCAAGCATTTTCATAGAAACAATAACTTTAGCATCCCATTCCCTCACTGAAACACCTGCTAGTGAAGGTGTCTCACAACCTCTCTCTAGCTAGAGTCTGACTTCTACATAGGACAATAAAGGCCAAACACTCTCCACTCTGAGTCATAATGGTCTGTGGGTGACAAAGGGAAAAGGATAATGAATCCTGAGGAGATTGAGGAGGAGAAAGAGCGGAAGAGGAAGCTAATAGGAGAAAGTTCTAGTGCATCCTCAGGATTTATGGAGGCTGCTATGAGGGCTGCTCAAAGACCAAACACTCAAAATGTTGACTTGAGAGCAGCCAAGATACACTATTTGGGGACCATGAACTATGATATTGATGTGATCATATCCCTCCTCTTAAAGGAATTGAATAAATTGGCAGACAAAGTGTTGTTTAAGGAGAGGAAGGTGGCAGAGGATGCAAAATTTCTCCTCAAGATTAAGGAGAAAAGAAGGCAGAAAAGGTTGTACAAGCATGTTCATATCCTCTCCTCAGTTCAAAAAAGTCCTTCAAGAGAGGTTTTGGAAACTCAACAACCTCAGGTAGACAAAAAAGCTATTAGATAAAACATGATCAACTACTTGGGTGCCGTAGGTCTCTATTAGGTAGTTGTACTTCTTCCCCTATCATATGAGTATATTGAGTTTGAATACCTTAAGCAACTTGAGCTACAAGTTCATAAGGAGCGAAAAGTTGCTAAGAGGAAGATGAGGGAAGAAGTAGCAAAGTCAAGGGCCATCATCCAAAAGAGTCAAAAGAATACTGCCGATAGGTAAAGCATGATGAGCTTCTTGAAGCTATAAGGATTCTCCAGAAAGAGGCTTGGTCCAATGTCTCTATCCACCATGGATAAGCACATTAGGGTGATCAAGTAGAAGATAAAGAGGGGAGAGCTAGTTAACTTACATTTTCTACCAAGTCAAACTCCTCTAAAAGTGGATGTTAAGGTTGAACACTTTAAGACAACATAACCTGAACCTCCTGTTGAACCTTAGGAAGATTCATCTTCTAATCCACAGCAAAGTGAAACTCCCTCTCTTTTTGAACCTGTGAGGGAAGAAGGAGCCAACTGAGAAAGACAAGACAAAACAACCTGGTGCTGAAGGCCAATCTTCTCAGCTAAAGTTGCCAAAGTGGAGGAAAAGGATGGTTATTAGATCTACATCAAAGAAGAAGAAGAAATAAAAGGCATCCACCTCCAACACTCAGGATAAGTCAAATCATCCCAA
>BJCM01166072.1:0-10568 GCA_018326385.1 Flaveria bidentis | reverse complement strand
TTTGTATAATCTGTTAGATGTCACTATCAGGTGACATCTGCTGATGTCATATTCCTCTATAAAAGGAATGTTGACCTAATTTGTATTTGCCGAAACTTATGAATGAATGAGAACATTCTCTTTTACAGAAAACTTTCTCTCTCTATAACTGTTACTGTTTGATTGAATATTCATCTTATTCTTGCTTAAATTTCGTCTAATTCTAGTACTATTCCGCTGCAAATCATAACCTAATTGATCAAACTAGATAATAGATCTTTACAAAGGGCTCTATGAATGATTAAAGACGTATTATAAGTAAACCAAGTACACTCTACCTCTGATTATTCTCTGAAGTAACCTATTATTGAAATTATTAAAACACTATCAAACTGTTAGGACTCAAGCGGCACAGTGAAACCAACACACGAACACCCGCAAATGATTATCACGCGAAAACAGAAAATAAACGACACAAGGATTTAACATGGTCCAGTCGGTGTCATCTACGTCTACGGGCTGCAACTAGGGTTTCTTTATTTGCTTAGTACAAAGATTAAAAATGCATGACAGGGTATATATAGGACTAATTAGGGTTAACAACTTAATGAACAAGAAAACTAAAAGCCCAAAGCCTTCACAAAACCAACAATCTCGCACTTGAAGTACAAAGAAACCTAGTCATCCAGTAACTTTTGTAATCATTAAACAAGTCTTCTAAGCCTCCAGTTCCCAAAGAACAAGCTAAAACTCCATCACATCTCCTAGTTGCGGCAACCCCCTATCATCAAGTACCAGAAGGGCCAGTTGAAACTCCCTCGAGCTCCAACTCAGTCGTGACTAGTCCCGCCAACGACTCATCCTTCATCTTAACCGGCTTGGACATTCCATAGGATTCAAAGACACATTGAGGATCACCATTAATATCCAAATTTAGCAAACAATCACAAAGAGAGAAATTTTCAATCGCATTCTTTTAAACCGAACGGTTCTTTATAATTGCACCGAAAACACGTCCCATGTTCCCAGTGTCAGCGAATCCCCTAAATGGTTTAGACTTTTGAATTCGTTCACCTAACATCTTTGCTCTAGACTTCACGTTTGCAAAGTAAGCTTTCTTAGCACCAGATTTAGCAAACCGGATTTTGTCGTGCTTAATTGGGTCAATCATACATCCCTCAGCAGGTACTTCAACCAAATACAATGACCCACGCTTCATACCCCAAGCAATAACCATATTACCATTAATCACCCTCTATTTACCACCACCAAACCTCACTTCCAATCCTTGTTCATCCAGCTGATCAATAGAAATCAATTTCTTTTTTAACCCCAGAATCACCCTTACATTCTTTAGGTTCCATGTAGTACCCAATGAAGTAACTAGATCAATATCCCTCATGTCCGTTTCCTCAAGTATCTCGTCATTAGCTAATCGTATCTTTCCAAAATCACCATGTTTTTGATTCGCCATCGTTTCATCGTTGTCCATAGCGTGAAACGAAGCCCCTGAATCCTTGACCCAAGAGCCCACACTGTTTTTCCACACAAGTATCAATGCATCATCATCAGAAACATCCCCAGCAATAGTGTTCAATTCTTTCTTTTTCAGACATTAACTCTTAACTTGTCCCACCTCATTGCACTCCAACACTTCACATTCTTTTTAGGTTTAGATGAACTCCTTCCCCGACTCCTACTAGCCTATTATTACCCCGACCCCTGCCAACATTTAGTAGTTCACTATTAGATGATTCATCAGCGTTCCTTATTCTGACTTCTTCACTCATAATTAGATCTCGAATACCATTAAGAGTGAAACCCTTAGTCCCCATAGAACTTTAAATTGCAATCACAGTTCTAGACCAACTATTAGGCGGAGACGACAACAGCAATAGATCCTGGATTTCATCATCAAACTTAATTCCAACATACACAAGTCTTGTTAAGATTGAATTTAGATTGTTAATATGAGCTACCACTAAGCTTCCTTCTTTCATCCTTGTGTTCACCAGCTCCTGAATCAAGAACATATTATTCACCGCAGACGGTTTCTTATACATATTTGACAAAGCAGTCATCATACCACGAGTCGTGGTTTCCTTAATGACGTTAAAAGCAATACTTTTCGTTAAAGCCAATGTAATAACTACACAATCCTTTTTGTCCTTTGATTCCTAATCAACTTGTTCTATTTTCACAGGTTTTTCTTCAAATAAGATCAAACCTGAGAGGCAATTTCACTTTGACAAAACAAATAAAGTAAAGAATCCTGTTGACTTCTAATGTAGAAATTAAATTGATAAGGCATTTGAGAGCCCATGTATCTGAGCTTGATGATCATTCCACTTCTTCGGCGTGCTCACATTGGGTTTAGGGATAACTAGTACCATATCCAAGTCCTTTTGACATAACAGTGCTTCTATTTGTATTTTCCACCAACTAAAATCATACACGTTAAATTTCAGATCACAACCTTCCCGTCTTCAACCATGTCAAACAACAAACAAAAAGCAAATAGAAACAATGAGAAGACACTGCAATGGCACGGTTCTAAACTTGACGTCTGTTCTACTAAACATTGTCAATTGAACGATTTGGTCCTACAATAAACCTTGTAGACAAATCTAAACCCGAACGTACTTTTCTTTCACTAAACACGGTTCCTAAAACAGTTGATAATAATTAATACCCGTCAATAAATAGAAACTTGAAAACACAAAACTCTAACCTTTACCCGATGAATCCAAAAGTTTTTCACCAAACCCTAATTGACGGCTTCAAAGAGTTTCAACTTGGTACTTAATTTCATCACAATCCATTGAACAATCACCACCTTTTTATGTTTATTTGTTGTTCGAAGATTGTCATCACCAAACCCTTTAGTCTCAAAACAAAGTAAAAATATATATAATTTGTGTGCTGACTTTGCTAGAAAACATGTATATATAAATGACAAAAAATTATCTATAGTCTTGTGTCTAATGACAAAAATTCAGTTTATTTAACTGAACCTCAACAACAACGAACATAGCTTAATCATAAAGGTGTATGCTTCTCATGTAAAAAGTGTTGAGTTCAAGTGTAAGACATGAAATAAATTTATGTGTGGAGTAGAATAAGATTAGATTAAAAAAAGAATAAGATTAAGGGTTGTTAAAACATATTAATTTTTTGTGAGAAATAGATGTCTTCTAGCAGCCTTTGCATTAAGGAGTGGTCATTGGCTTACTTTGTAGGATTGAAGGTAGTCGTAAATTTGGGCCTGTAGGGGTAGAACGTGTTCTTAGTGGTAAAACGCACCTTTATTTCCTATCTACGCATTTAGTTAGGCACCCATAGTTGTACTTATATTTACTTTAGTTATCTTAGCTTAAAGATTTCCATTGTGTTTATTTCTTGTTGTATTTAGTTAAACTGTTTTTACGACTTTACTTATCTTTTGCTACCACTAACTTGATATTTTATGTGCTTTTTCTAAATATAAGCCTTTTTGCTGGCCGGATGTCTCACCATGTGCGGTTTCTCTACGAAGTAAAGATAACACTAGTCATAATCTCACCGTCTCCAAACCTCACTATTTGAGTGAGATTTTATTGGGCATATTTGTTTTTTTCTTGGTTATTTTTAAGTTCCCTCATTTTAAGAAAACTAAAAAAACCATTGATATAATTTATAATTTTTTTGTCTTTTAAAATGTTAAAAGGGTTTTAAGTATATCTATTACATATATGTTGCACATATAGATGGGAATAAAGAGTTTTATATGTACGTAACACTATATGCGTCGAATGAAAAATTATTACGTATATGTAACCTATGTGTGACGTATATCTAAAACTATGTTACGGTTTACGTATATTTGAAGCAAATATATATAAATTATGTGATTGCTTTTATTGGTTTTATCCGATTTTCACATAACTATATGTTTTTTTTAATAAACACTCCACTACTTTATTATACTACATCATTTTCTTAAAAAAATATACCATTGAATCTAGCATTTTTATTCTTTAGGAAATTTTCAGCTCTACCTTAGGATAAAGAACATGAGCAGGAATCATTGGTGTAAATTAACTATTAATTGACTATTATTTTTTTCCGGAAGGCATTAATTGACTATTGTATTCAAGTCTTTCTAGCATGTTATTTTCATTTAATGGCTGTAAAAAAAAGAAACAAAAGTAAAAATAAAAAGGTCTGCTTGTTTATAATTGAAAAAACACATACTTACCAATTACTAGCTTCAGTGTATTTTACAAGACTGGTCGAACCTCGTCATTTCTTCATCATTATGGACCCATATTCAAATCTTTAAACCTAATTTTGTTGGGTGGCTGATGACAACATAATCATAAGTAATTGATTAGTTAGGGTTTGCCTAACATCCTAAAGCAACCCTACTTATTAATGACAATCATCAAAGCCGTTGTATTTTAACCCTACAATAATTTAGCAGTTGTATGTAGCATTCCTTTAATTACTATCATCATGCATTCGGTCCACGCTTCCGCCATTAACGACGGTGAAGGTTTTCTTATCTTCATCGGATCTTCCAGTTTTATCGCCCGAAATATACATAGTTGCAGTGGTGGGATACCTCATGAAGAAAGGTGTTGGTTGATGATGATGATCAAACTTTAATGAGCAACGTATCTCTTGCAGCTCTTTCTTCAGTTTGCGATTTTCGTCATTTAGGGTTTCACAACATTTCTTTAACAACTCGCATTCCTTTTCAATTTGCTTCAACTTTGTCCTGTCCCCATATGGCCATATGATCATTAATCATAAATCCATGCAAATTATTTTATAAATCATAAATCCATGCAAATTATTTTATAAATCATAAATCCATGCAAATTATTTTATAAATTATCAGGAAAGAGTATTACCGTATACAATTTGATGAATAACAATGTAAGTTATGATATGAGTATGCAACTTTGAAATTTGATCATGAGAACCCAAAAGGGATATGTTATAAAGTCCAAAGGAAGCAAGCTCTAAAAGATTAAATGTTATGCTTATGCAGAAACCGATTATATTTAAAGAACATATGTATGTTTGGGTCTAATATATTGCAACGAATAACATCGGATGGGAAATAGGGTATGTTAACCCCTGGTCATTGGAATTTGTCGATTTTTCATATATACGAATAATTTTCTTTAGGAAAACATGACTTGACTTAGTTGTTAATTGAACTTATGATCTCGTCTAAAAATCTTTGGTCGTGTCACAACAAGGCGTCATAAATTTTATATATTGTAATGCTTACACGCGAAATTAATATGTTCAATTTGAGTTTGCTTTATAAATAGTGTATCTAGTTCAACTAATGTGTGCATATGTGTAAGGGTGGGCATGCTAAAGTAAAAAAGTAAACCTCGCTCTTCTATTTTGAAACCAAACTTCGATTTGCCGAGGAAGAAGATTCAACTTCTTTGCTAGTTCTTGTTTCTGGCCCTGCAATCAACCATGAAACTTGATCATACTTCATATCATGCAATTTTACTCAAAGAAAAAGTATTATGTTTAACATATAATTGTGAAACATATTGTCATAAATATAAATAGGTCATAGGCAAGTGTATACCGTATTAAGGGTGCTATGGACTTTAAAGCTATCTTCAAGCAACATAGTTTGCGCGGTTGTGAGTTTTAGCTTCTTTCTTGATCCATCACCGTTGTTATTACAATTATTTATCATTCGTTCTTCGTCTTCTTGATCATCAATAGTTTTAGAACTAGAAGAATCGTGATCATCTTTCTCTTTATGATTCTTATAATCATGATCACTCGCTTCAATCTTCGGATGAAGAGGCAATGAAAGATCCAACCAAAATTTCCTCTTGATCTTGTTCTTTGATTGCTTCTCCCTTTTGATCCCTACAACCCCAATCCCAAGACCAAGTGTTGTATTGCATCTCTCTTCTTCATTCATAATCTCGAATGGTGAAAAATCAAACGTTTATTAGTAAAAATGGTGAAAATAGAAGCAAAATTTCTTTGAATTGAATATAATGAGGAAAGATGTGAACCAAATGGTGGGGAGAGAAGTGGAGATGGAATACGGTTTATAGATCAATAACAAAACAATCATAATTAATTAGGCATTAATTGATTAGGAGCTAGCCTTAAGTAAATGTGGAACATAACTATAACAATAACTAATAGTAATAATATGAGAATGAGTTTAAAGTTGTATTGCGTTACATTACATTATGAGAGGAAACCAAAACATAATTAGCTTTGCTTTGACGCATCCTACATTCTTGACTTTTCCATAATAGAAGTCAAAGTTCAGTTAAAGAGTATTTAGAAGTCATAACTCCCATTCATTCTAGTTAATACGTACAAGACTTGATTCATAGTTGTACGATCATTATTATGTAATTAAATTACTTCTTAGGAAATACAGAAGCAAAGCATTTACCTGAGATCAACATATTTCTTTTCTTCTTTGGAATGTTAAAATTAATAAATCAGTAATCATCTTATAGTTTTTCGCCACTTCACAGTGAGGGAAAAAGAGGGTCTTCGGGTTCCATATTGCTGTCACAAATGCAGGGTTGTCCCCCAAAATCATTCAAAAGTTTTGGGCTTCAGGACACGTAGAAAAAACGAGTCTCTATAATATAAAGTCAATAATATGTATATATAACCTTGGAGCCCTAATTGAATAGAAAAAACGAGACCATACTTCAACCAATCAACCACCCTTACCTCCTATTCCTATCTTTCTATTACCACCCTAGCCAAATCGTAAGTTTTTTATATTGGAGTTTTAAAATGAGTTAAATTTTAGTAATGATAAATCGTAGTGGGCTAAAATAATAAATTTTAATCTATAGTTTTTTTTTCAAATTACAAACTTAATCCAAAAACATGATAGATGGTTGTAAATTTAGTCTCCAATGTTAGTATTCGTTAGTTTTTAACGATGTGGACTAAACTTACAATATGATCAAACAATAATGATCATTTGTGTAATTTTACCTACAATTAGAAAAAACAAAAAATCAATAGTAAATTACACGGATCATCATTTGCTCAAATTTTACCTTTCGTTCCTGGGATTGAAATATTATAGGTTTATCCTAACATTTGAAAAAAAAAAATAACACATTTCGTCCCTGAGTCAAACGATCATTAATTTATTCCGTTAAGTAGCTGTTAAATGATCATTTTACCATTCTTCTTTAAACCCAATCTCAACCACCACTCCTCACCACCACCACCACCAGAGACCCTCGACTATTATGAAGTGTCAATGCTATCACACATAGAGTGGGTAGACTAGTATAAAATAATAAATGTGATAATAACATAAGCCAATGAATGTCAACTATTGTGTAGGAAACAGTTAGCTACTTTGTTTTAATACTAGTTGTTGCAATCATATGTTGTTCTTAGAACTGTTGGGCTTGGATATAAGAAACATAAAGTAACTAGTGGCACATGACGATCAATTCAACAACTAGCCTCGTTGATATTAGTGTTGGGTATAGAGGGATCAATACACAAGTTTATTTGACAATGTAAAATAAATTCATCATCTTGTCAAATGAAGGTTTACAATAGTATTTATACATACAAACTTGGCGGGTTATCCACGGGTTCTAACCGGGTTACTTAACCACCAAGAAACTAACTTACCTATACTAAGCATAATTATACAATTTTCACACTAAACTTATAATAACATGCACATATACTAATTAATTTAGTTTAATCTTCAACAATTAGTTTATGCATGAATATCAAGACTAGATGGCACTGAATAGATAACTCATGAGTGACAATATTGTTAAGTTATTTAAGAACAACCTTGACAGTGATTCACTACTAATGAGTGGAGTTCTGAAGAAACTAAAAAAACCTTACTTACAACATAAAGAATCTGTAGCTGAGTAAAAATGAGGTATTGCAAGGCGTGCTGTGATATAGTGAAGCATCATCTTGAGGAACATTAAAGCACCATAACGTCTGATATCCTCGAGTCAGGGAGTAGATAATGACCGATACTTACTAAAACTAGTAGTTAAATGTATAATGAATACTATTATTATCAGAGATGAAGGACAACTTTAGAGAACATGGTTTGAATATAAGAAAGAACTGCAAATATACAAGTTCTTGAGCACAAATAAAGAGTGCAACACTCCAACTCTACCATATATATTGTAAAGGTGTTGATAATAAGAATATCATCAACCTAAAAAAGAACATATCACATTATACAGTCCTTACAATAAAATAAAAAGACATCTGATAAATGATTGTGGTGAAAAAGCATTATTTATATCGCCTTGTCTAACGACCCAAGTAAGACATAAAACAACAAATAAAATTATCCTACAAGTGGTTGGTTTTACGATTGAGATTTATGCTGCCTGTATGTCCCATGAAAACGCTATCATAAAGCCAACATTTTTACCTACCAACCGAACCATCAACGTTACACTTGATCATGTAAACCTATTTACACCTAACAAAGTTAGCATGAGAAAAAATAGACACCAATACCAAGTATATTTGGAGTGTAGAACAGCGATTTCTTAGCGCATGACATCCAACCATATTGGCCTTTTGTATACATGGAAAAAGATATGACGTTGCATTGCTTCCTCCATCCTTTTAGGAATGCATGTGTTAACTTTTAGTTGTTTGGTATTGATATCGTGCATATAAAAGTCTATGAACATTTTTTTTCCGGCCCTGCTTGTATGTAATGATTTTGATCTGTACTGATTTATAAATGTCTAAAGATCCTTCCCTTCAAGCTTCTTGATTTTATTGAGCTGGTTTAGAAAGCTCACACGATATATGAATAGGTTATACGTTTCAAGGCGTTTGTTTTCTTGTCAAAAGATAACTAAGGATGAACACCTTTAATCAGAATATTGTTCTCTAGATATGACAGACACGCTACTACAGGTATGATTTTGATCTCTTTTTCACATATAATATGATCAGAACAATATGAGTTCATGATGCATTAAGCAAGAATGTTGAAATCTGGATTGGTTGTGCTTGTAAATGAAATGACATCAAGGTCTTGAGCGATAAGAGCCACTGCAACCCAGGCCTCCACATTCTTTTGTAAGTTTCATGTAATATCAAGCAATGTGTCCCCGTCACCCACAATTGTACTCTTAACCGAGTAATGTTTCCCACCTGGTTGAATTTTCTTCTCGCCATCATGATCTTCCTTGTCTTTGTCTTGGATTGGTCTTTTCTTTCCTTAGAATGACACCAAATTGAGTATTTTTAATACATGTGTAAGGCTTCATATGCAGTCGTTATTGAAATACCTCCAAGCTGCTAAACCAGAATCTTAGCTAGCTAGTAGGCTCTCAAATTAAGTGAGTGAAGGTTGTGTTAGCCATCCTTGCTTCAACCCATAGATAATAATTCTCTTCATCTTTAGCTCCCCAATCCTTGTTTAGTGATCGAGTTCACCTATCTACTTGCATAAAGTATTCAAATTAGGGGATTGTTAAATCCCTTTGGCTCATTGATAACAAGTTAACAACTCATTTTCAAGGTGTTGCAACCATGCGTCATTTTTCTTCAAAAACAAGGCAAATTGCGCTCATGCCTTCTTCAAAGTGGTTGAATCTTTGATACATTCTAGCATCTCGTTTTTAATCGTGTCTTTAGAATAAGCATCAATTTACCTGCTTTCACTTTCTATTTTCTCAACGCTTCATTCCATCTTCTCATCGGTAGTACAGTTCCAACACCCTTAACAACCTCTTACAAATCCTGGCCTTCCAAGTATGAACTAATGCAAGTAGCCTAGTAATTGTATTTCTGATTGTTGAGTTTCTTCACTCTTACTCCTTGAAGATCAACCATGAACTGTGACTTGTTTGTTCAGGTCCCTTTGAAACACACACTTTACTATTAATTGAAACCGACTACAAAGGGATACATTACAAAAGATCACATACAACTCCTATTTATATAAAAAATAATCAAACACATGCACTAAAACTAAGTCCACGTACTCCACCCATTCTCTTCAACGTTTATTTCCTAAAATCCTGGTCAAACTTGACTATTTCTTTACCCATGACCCGGAAATAAATGGATGATCCTTTTAATTACCAGCTAACCATCAAGATTAATCTAACATGACTAACTCAAAGTAGGTATATGAAAAGAACACACAAGTCATACTCAAAGTTGTATGTAATTTTAGAAATGAAACGAAAACAACTTGAACAATAAGATTACTATCGATGACAAGAAATAGCGAAGGCAAAAGCTGCTAATGATTGCTAAAAAACTATTCACTAAGACAAAAATAAGCTACCACTACCAAATCAAAGATTACCCATTTGTGATCTTGTTAGAGCAATTTTACGAAAATAGTCTATGTGCACTACTAAGGGGGTGTTTGTTTTTTGAAAAAACCTCTTCCCCACCTCTTCATCTGCGCGCTCGCAGATGCGGGAAGAGGTTTTTACTTCGCAGATTGTTTGTTTTCTGGAAGACGTTTCATTAAAAAACGTCTTCCTGACATCTGCACGGAGAAGATGTGGAACAAGGTCTTCACAACCTCTTCTAAACTCTTC
>BJCM01166071.1:0-11457 GCA_018326385.1 Flaveria bidentis | reverse complement strand
ATTCTGTTGTGTGTCTAGTCAATTGTATCCAACCTGGCTTTCATAGTATGGCCGGGTTGTAGGATGTAGTATAAGTATTCTCTTGTTCTTGTAACTTAAGATATACTTTGTAACGCTTGTAATAGAACCTGAGAAAGCAATATACTGCAATCTTGAAAACCCATTTCCTTGTGTTGTGTTCTTTTGGTTGTCTCATTAATTACTTGGGTTCTTAGTATCATCTTGTGTGGTTAATCCAGTTCACTGTTTGATTAAGTTTGAGTCACTCTCCTCTTTGTGTTGTTGTGTTGTAATTTGCAAGCCTTCAACGGTCCTGCAAGACTGGTCCAGTAGCATGACTGGACATAAGACTGGTCCAATCGCATGACTGGACATAAGACTGGTCCAGTCGCATGGTCCAGTCGTACGAATGGTCCATTAGCATGGTCCAGTCGTACGAATGGTCTATTAGCATGGTCCAGTCGTACGAATGATCCATTAGCATGGTCCAGTTGCATGAGCGCATCTGCACGCATATTTTCAGATCTGCAGCCGCCATGGCTGCCAAAAACCCTAATCTAATGGATTTTACATGAACCGAAACAAAATAGACATCATAAGATTCACAAGGGTGATAAGAACGTGGTTTCGAGTTCGATTTTAACCAATAAACAACACACGTAACAAGATCTGAGCAAAACACAAGAACACGAAGTTGGTTTAACGTCAAAGAACATGAAATAGATCCAGAAATCAAGAGCTCGGGTTGCTAGAATGATTGTTAGATCATTCTAGCAGTAACCGGCTCTGATACCAATTATGAAGTCGATGGATCGGTTGACGTCCAAGCGTGTTCTTGACGGAAGGAGAAACATAAAAAACCAAGAGACAAACAAGAGAACGAACAATAATAGAATGGTTTCATTGATAAAAGCTAATGATTACAAGCTCGTTAAACAGATGAATCGCGACTCTTGGCAAGGGGAGATCGAGCATGATCTCCCCTCTCATCCGGCAGCACCTAGGCCCCGGGCACACTCCTTAAAACATTTCTACACAATGAAACTGGTATTTATAGGTCTCAACCCATATCAGATGCGACTGGGGCCATTCGTACGATTGGACCATACTTATGGTTCAGTCTTACGAATGGCCCAATAGCATCTCTCAGTCGCACGACTGGTCCATTAGCATGGCTTAGTTGTACGACTGAGTCTCATTCGCATATGCTCCTGCGAATGACTCAGTTTCATGTGTTTACAACATATCAGGTGTATTACATTAAGCTTAGACTATTCGTCAAGCGACAGACACGCTATATATGACAGTATATGCTCCAACAAAGATGTGAACACATGATAGCTTCATAATGAATGTAACAATTGCTTGAACGGATTTGTAATGTGTGAGACATGCGGTAGAAATCTTACGTTTGGAATTTTCCAAAACACTAAAAAATTAGAAAGGATGTGAAAATTTAATTTTTTTATTAACTTTGGTGTAAAATTATATAACATGAATGTCATTTCTTAAACCTTAAATTGACTAATGTTAGTAGTATTACGTGATGGGTTCGTAGGGAAGGAAATAGTTGTAAGTACAGACTTGTAGCGTGTGAGATGTATACGGTGAAAGTCGGGTGTTTGAAATATTTTAAAACACTTAAACCTAATCGAAACTAAAAAAAAGGAGCTACATATATAATATAGAATTACATAAGAATGTTTAGAAAAGAACAATTTAAACGCATGAAACGTAATATCAAACCCTACCATAAAACGTGAGTTATTTGCTTCTTATAAAACATTTAACATTAACATTTAATGTTAAGACACTATTGAAAATGTATCATCCCACATCAGTTGTGTAAATTCTATTTCTATATAAATTTTTTTTGCCCGAAGTTAAAAGAGAATGAAATGTTTTTTGCACGAATGTCTTCTTCTATGTCACTAAACATAAACTAAAATTGATAAAAAAAATTTGGTTTTTAAATCAGTCATACCAGATTACCAGTGACTCCCGGTTAAACCAATCATCCCGTTTCTTATTGCTAGTGAAACAAGAAAGGTTTAACCAAAAATACGAAAATTTTATAACTGAACCTGTCTCACTCAACATTTATAAATAAAGTATAATACAATACCTGTGTTTGAATCGACCGAATGAAAACATTCTTCCCCGTTTGAAAAATGGACCCGTAAAACAAATCTCATGTAACCCAACACTTTAATTCCATGATCGGAGGTTTCAAATTCCCCCAACGAATTTCACACACAAAGATGAATCACTTCCACTTTCACCACTAACAAACATACGCCATTATTCACCTTCAACCTCTGCATCAATGGCAGATGATTCTCCCACCATCAATCCCCCTTCGTAACTCAAACATGTCTGCAATCGTCACCGGCGATCGCTATCTCGAATCGCTAGTCAAATTCGTCGACAAACAGGCCGCTCCGTTGATCGAAGGCACCATTGTGTTGAAGTTGAATCCAATCGGCCTTCACTACGTTCAATCGAGGCTCGAATCGTTGTCGGAGCTTGAACGCCTCCTCGCCGGAGCTCCGGTGGATTACCTTCGCGCCTATGTCTCCGACCTAGGCGATCACCGGGCGCTTGAGCAGCTCCGACGGATCCTCCGGATACTTACGTCGCTCAAAGTTGTATCGGTTCTTCCACCGCATTCACGGAGAGATCCTACGCCTTTGTGTTTGTTGCCGTTTGGTCGATTGAAGGTTCTCGAGCTTCGTGGATGCGATCTCTCCACCTCTGCTGCTCGAGGACTTCTGGAACTTAGGCATACTCTGGAGAAGATTATCTGTCACAATTCAACTGTAAGATTGATTTTCCGTATTGTTATGAACTCAATTGTTCGATTATTACAGCTTTTGGCTGATAGATTGTGAAGTAGTGGTTTGACATGGTTTTCCTTAATGAATAGGACGCGCTTAGACATGTTTTTGCTAGTAGGATTGCTGAGATAGATTTCTCTCCTCAGTGGAAGCACTTAACGTTTGTTTCTTGCGCTTATAATGGCTTGGTTTTGATGGATGATTCGTTGAGGCTTCTGCCTGTTGTTGAGACCCTTGATCTAAGTAGGAACAAGTTTTCTAAAGTGAATAATCTGTGGAGATGTAGCAAGTTGAAGCACCTGGACCTTGGTTTCAATCAATTGAGAACAGTTGCATCATTTAGTAAGGTGAGTTTAATTGACGTTTTTTAAAATTCTGCAGTTGTTGAGTTACTGTGTATTTACATGGAATATTGTGTGTTGTTATGAATCAAATGCTAAATACATGTTGAAGCAATGAGTTGGGACGCTTGTCCGTCAAACTAATCAATATGCACAATCGTTAAGTAGTATGAATCTTTGTGGTAATTCAATGGATAAACATGTTCATCGGTATACATAAATCAAGATTACTGAACGGCTGCACCCAGTTACATTATCTATACGAGTATACTTATAAACAACTTTTTCTTGTCTGCAACACTCCCTTGGACGTTTGTTATTTTGACTTCGGAGAGTTTTGTAAGTGATTTTGGAAGAGAAGTTTAGTTTGAACTTTGAAGCTAGAAGATTATGTTATGTTTGCGAGTATGATTAACAAAGAAGTTTAACATTGAAACTCTACTGTTATGGAACATGCCTCATTTAAAAGTTGAGTGGTCATGGAAGGAAGTCTTCTAGTTAAAATGTTTCAAAGTTGCTAAACTTACATCAAGTTTTGTTAAAGAAAAGACATCAAGTTTAAATTGTTGGTAGGGGGTATGAAAATATTGGTGGTTGAATATTTCATTCTATACTCGTGCAATTTGTCCCCAAAAGATGGTAATAACTTGTTATGAAGAGTAGTTTTGTTACAAAAGCCTGATTAAATAAGCATTCAAGTATGTTTCTGGCAGTTCTAATAATATGGTTTTGCTTTGGGATAGGTGGCCCTAACCATTAAAACAGTACTAGAGCAACTAACTGATCATAAAGAGAATGAAACTATTTAGTTCAGCTGCTCTTTGGCTATTGTGTTCACAAACACTATTAAGTACATATCGCCCTTTAATTTGATTGAAATGTAAGCACTCACAACCAAGTCCAGCTCTGCATGAAAGTAATCCTCTGGCATGTGATGGATGGGCCAAAACCTAGTGATATAAACACTATAGAACCTAAATAGTTGATCATTATAAAGAAAAAGGAATACAAGCTCGTCCTGCTTTTGTGAGGCAGTAGCCTTTTCTATATAACCTGCTTTCAGTAGTTCTGTTCTCTTTAATGGAGCACAACTGATTTGTGGACCAATAATCAAATCAAGCATATCAAACAGACCTTATAATCCCTATTTATTAAGTTAAAGTTTTATGGAAATAATTACTCTTGGAAAATTATCGTGTAAGGAATTATGTTCTTGTATGCAGGTGTCATGTCAAATTGCAAAATTGGTGTTGCGGAACAATGCTCTGGCTAGCATTCGTGGGGTGGAGAATCTAAAATCACTGGAGGGGCTTGATCTTTCCTACAATATTATTTCCAACTTCTCAGAACTAGAGCTCCTAGCTGGACTTACATCGCTTCAGAATTTGTGGTTAGAAGGAAATCCAGTATGTTCTGCCAACTGGTACAGATCACACATGTATAGCTTCTTCTCTGATCCTAATAAGGTAAGAAATGCATGAGAAGAATCTAACCTTGTTTATTATTATTTGTCTAGTTTGTCATTGATGCTGCATCTAGTGCTTTTCTAATGTGTACTTTGCAGCTGATATTAGATGACAAAAGGATCTCAATTAGAGAGGTCTGGAAGCGACAGATTATTATTGCCCGTAGGCATAACCAACGGGCTAGCTTTGGATTTTATTCCCCAGTCAAAGATGATGCTGAAGGAGAAGGGAGCATTAACACAAAAACGGTGGGTAATTAGTAAATTGGTTTTTGGATACTGTAATTGTTAACTTTGTTGGATGGGTAGCGCTTGATTGGATATGTTTTTGAAAGTTATTATGTGATATTATATAATCAAATCAAGTAATCAACTTTGATAGAATGGGTTGTTGGAAATAGCGTTTCGATGTACTTGTGTTGTTTGAGGTTATAACAATCAAACTCTGATAACTTAAGTAACTAATAGATAACATGACCAGAAAGGACATTCTTGGAAAAAATAATGAGGCATATGGTGGAATTTGAGTAATATCAATTTAGGTTAAATAAGGGTAAATAGGTAAAATTTATTTTCCCTTTCAGCTATTATTTTTGTAACTTTTTTTTGGATCCGGCATGCAACTGCTTTTCAACACTAATTTTTAATAAATTTAGACAATTAGAAGCAGAATCAGTTTATGATTTAAAGGCTGATTATTACGACTTGAACCAAGAAATCAGTTCAAAACACAAATCTAAACACCTCTTATAGTTTTCTTTGTAATTTAAATACTTGGTACAAGTCTAGGTAACATGAAAGGAAAGAAAAATATATGGGCCATGATTACTTTTTTTTTACTTTTTTTTTTCAGAGGAAGCTATCTCGTGTTGCCAGCATTGAAAGTGAAACAAGCACTATTGTATATTCTGATAATGACTCTATTACTTGCGATGACGAGGATCGAGGCAAACCAGAGAATGGTGATTTGAATAAGGAAGCTGAAATTGTTGATTTTATTAACAAAATCGAGGTGATGAAAAGAGAGCGTTCATCTTTGTGGCTCGATGAGTTTCATAGGTGGATGACTTATGAATCTGATGATCATATGAAAGGCAATATGCGAAGTGGGATTCCCTTGATTCCTAGCAAAGAAAAAGATTTGAGAAAAAAGAGGAGGTTAAAACATTTTGGTAAAAAAACAAGATATATATCGGGTTCTGCTGATGTATTTGAAGCTGACCACCATTTGGAACTTCAAGAATCTTATTATCCATATGATGATTTGTCTGTCAATACTGTATCACATGAAATAAAAAATGGGTCTATTTCAAATCACATGAAACTGAAATCCTATTATAATGTAAGGGATAATCCCACTAGAAATATTCAACCACCAGAAGTTGAGGGGACATGTTCAAACAATGGTATCAAAATTAATAGACCTGAAATGACAATCTTGGATACTGTGAGTGATATTATTGAAGTTCATTCACCCTCAGTTTATACAAGACCACCACCTCATTATCAAGAGGACATTCTTCATCGCCGCCATAACTTGGAGGAAGAATTTCTGCAGCTATCTACTGAGTCATATTCTGTAGCATCTTCAGAAAGTTGTACGGGTGATAGTGGAGATGACCATGTGGAAATTGGATCAGATATACATAATGAATCTACGACTGCTGAGCTTACAAGAAGTATGGATAGCTTATCGTTTTTCTCTTGTGAAGATTTACAGAAAACAATAGAAAACAACTCATGTTCTGTAAAGTATGGGGATTCTGAACAATTAGGCAGAAATAGTTATGAAGGAAGTCTGCTTGATGGTGAAATTGTTGGTCTCCCAATGCAAGAAGCAAATTGGTTGGACCAAAAAATGTGCAAAAGAAAACCAAAAACAAGAGTTGTTTCTCTAAAAGAAAACTTTATACAAACAAATAATGATGATGAGTCACATACATTTCACTACAATACACATGGTGTACATGAAGAGGCTAGCATAAGTGATTACCAGATGTTGGTTGAGGGTAAGCATAGGTGGCAGTTTCAACCCATTTATTGGTTAATAGTTCTATTTGGGTTATTTTTTTTATCTCTAATGGGTCAAATGGGTAAATTTATAAAAATATTAGCTTATAAGGAAATGGTTAAAATTTGCCCAAGGGTATTTTATTGGATAAAAACTCCTAATATATAATTCAAAATGTTGGACTATTGTTGAAATGATATAATTTTTCTAATAATATATGATTCACTAGTTATTTTCCAAAAGTTTGAGTATTTTTGGACAAAAAGTATTTGATCAACCCAGCCCAACCCATCCAACCCTCCAAATTTTACACCTCTAGTTAATGGGACACACTCTATTGATGCAGGGGAAATATCATACAACTTCAAAATAGATCTTGCTGATTTTGGGGTTAAAGGAACATGTAGGCAAATTGTTTCTTGCCATTGTTTGCTTGAGGATCCATCTGGGTACAGTAAAAGGTACGGTTTTCATCAACATCCTCTTATGTTGCAACCAACTATAACTTATAATATTTATTTCTGTAAAGCATCCACATAGTTGTCTTGATTGTGTTATGAGTGATCTTGAAACTTCTAAGCTTAAAAGCGGTCATATCCTTGATCCAAATTTTATACCTGAATGATGCGTGTGAGAGAAGTCAGAATATAATGCTGAGAGGAAATGATAGAACAATCACAGTTTTGCAGTATATTGAAGACTATTAATGTATGTGGAGGCCATCCAAGTAATCAACATTTTACTGAAACTGCTTTATTGGTCACATAACAATTTGGTTGAATTAATGTAAATGGATACATACTTGGGTGGTCTATAAAGTAGTTTCAATATATGGTTGTCCTCAATTAAAAGAGCCGAATACATGGGTGGTCTTGGCATATATTATCCTTTACTAATTTGTAAAGTTTATCTTTACTATATTAATATGCATATTGGAAGGACAAAATAGTCTTTTACACAAAAACTCTTAAATTTAAGAGTCTTACAACTCATAATGCATAAGTTACAAACCATTGTTCCTGTACCAAACCTAGAGCTCTTGTGTGGTTGTGTACCCTTGAAGATTTTGTCTCCTATGAGTTCAAAATTCAAACTCAAATCCTAAATTTCACATCTTATCTTCCTCCAGTCCACTATCGACGCCTCCACCATCTCATCATCATCACAGCCTTGTGAACCATCATTCACCTCCGATTCCTCCATCTCCATCTCCAAGCCCACCCGAAACATACTAGCACCACCGTCACCATCTCAAAACTCACAGGGATGCTCTCTTTCTTTTGATTTTCCACAGACCAGGGATGAGAAAGTGATTGTGAGCACTTCTTTTTTACATCGTTGATGCCGCCACCAATCGTCGATTCATCGCTGTTGGATCACTCGCCGGTGTTCACAGAATACTTTTCTTTGTGTGTTTCTAAGTATTTTTTTATATATTTTAAACCTTTTTTGCTTGATTGTTTGTGATTATATGATTAAATGGAAATTTATGTGGTATGTAGGAGACACCTGATTCGTAGAATGTATCATAGTTGTTCATGTTGTTGAAATCGTCACTATGAATGGAGATAAAAAGTTGTTTCAGTAGATATAAATAGTTCATTTTCAGTTTTTGGAGATGTGAAAAAGATAAAATTTTGGACCAACTGTACAACAGATGCATGTTACTTTTTAGATGCTTTTGGAGGTTTTTGAAGCTTTTTGAAATGGCCCAAAACAAATCTTGCAATTTCATTGATTTTTTATTTTTTGAATGCATAGAAACCATTTGATGAAATGTGTGACGGAAAAAGTTTTGATTTTCATTTATTCATTTTTCTTCTTGATTAACAGAACGTATGTTAATTTATTGCTTCGGACACTTCCAACTACAAAGATCTTAGTTCACTACGTGTGCACAATATAATTTTTACTAGGATCTCTTTAATCTATATTCGATATTGTATTTGCAACCACTATGAATCACCAGATTTTTTTTATCTCAATAGTCAAACAAGCTTTTCTTTGGGGATGGATTGAGGCAGAATTAGAGCACTATGTCGCTGGTAATTTGGGTTTTTAATGAAACTTCATTAATGTATTTTTGTGTATATATTAATGTTAGAAGATTGACAAGGTTTTTATATGATGGTTGTAAATGCGGAAGATCCCTTGAAGATCACTAATCACTTTTTAGTCGTGGCTTGATAGTATGATTTTCTTTCATCAATTATCACTTATATCTTTTATATTTTAGGTATAAAAAGCCGTGATATATATTGTCGTGTTTAAGATGCAAGTGTTATGTTAATTTAATATGTGATCTGATCCTCCAATAAAACAACCCATCATTTTTAGTGGTTTTCATTTCTAAAATAGGTGGCACAAAATAACTTTTTTTTTTTACTTTATCACCTACATCAAGTTTTTTTACTATATTGCTTTTGTTGAAATTAATATTGTAAATACTTTAATAAACAAAATGTCGTACATGAAATGTTTGATGCTCCAATTAGTCGAATGTTAGATAGTCGAATGCATGTGTTGAATTATTAATTAAGCATCAGTTGGGAGCTCAATTTGGTAACTTTAGTTTTCATATGTAGTAGAATGTAGGGTTGATCATAGCAACAACAAAGCTGCTCACCACACAATTTTGTATTGTTTCCAACCTATGATCTTATATTACCGTAAATATATAAATGAAACTCCCGCAGCAACACGCGGGGACCTTGCTAGTGCTTCTAATGTATCATATTTAAATGCCTGCTATTTATTTTCCTGATCTATTGATTTGACAGTGGAATGGCATTATTACTAAGATGTGAACAGAAGTTATATGTTGTGCTCCTCAATGGCAGACATGATGGGTCAGGTTAGGTTCGTTGCGGTATGACCAGTATGCAAATTGGAATTGGGTTATAATCCTTCAGTAATAATACTCATGCTATTGTTTCTTCTTACTATTCAGATAATTTCATTCCCATTTTGCAGGATTTAGCTCGAGTCTAGTTGGTTGCCTTGGGACTGAAGATGTCAAAGAGGTTTTAGTAGGTTTAGGACTTCAGGCTGTGAGGTGAGTTAGTCAGCATCTCAATACTTGGGTTGGGTTGCTATTCAATAGTATCTGCCAGTTACTTATTTATTTATTAATTAATATATCAAATTATGCGTTATAGATACACTATGGGTGAATCTGTGAAGTGTTTGACACATTTGACTCTTTTTCTTTATAGATATATGTATATGTGTGTGTATTACCTTTAACGTTCACTGTGTTTTGTTCAAGGTGTACTTTATTTCTATTCCTTAAGCAACATTTCTTGGGTATGTTTGTTTGTTTGTTAGGTATTGATGGAACATTAATTTATTCTTTGACTGTATTTATTCTTATTATCTGTTTCCATTTTGTCCCCCTGGAAAATCTGATCATAACATTATTGGTGTCAGGGTGTACGCTAAATGGGGGACAAGGTATATGTTCATAACTAGGAGTAAAGAGAAATCAAGGTTGCTTATATCTGTTCTGGAATTCTTTCATTCGATTGCCAAGAAGAAAGGATTTCCTCTTATAAGGTTATTACTGACTTTAATTGTCTCCTTCGGGGGATGTTTGGATGTGGTTACATGACAGTGAATTACCTGATAATCGGTTGTAATAAGATTGCCTGTTAAAAATTTTGTTTGTGCGTACGTCTATTCTGCTCCTTCTAGTTGTAATAACTAGATAATCATAATCACATGTTTGAGTGTTTGAACAATTTTTGTTATTTCAGAAAGTAATAGACAATATGACTAGAAAGGATGTTTGTGTCAGTAAAGGAGAAACATGTAGTAAAGTAGGAGCTAAAGACTCTCAAATTAGGTTAAACGATGGTAAGCAAACATATATTTATTAGCGATATATTATTATTATTATTTAGTTTATTACTTTATTTAAATAAAGTAAATAATAATAATAATATATATCACTAATAATATTAATGTATGTTACCCTTAGATTATTAGTTTTATTGCACACACAACTAGTTACCCAAAAATACTTATTTATTTAATTATATAATCAGAAGCAGAATCTATATACCTCATTACAAAAAAAACAGTTTAAAATTTAATTCCCAATACCCCCTAAAATGAAGGTTGCTGAAATTGAGAAAAGTTTTCTATTTTTATGTGTGCATCCAGGTAGTTTTTCTCTGATCACTTATTTTTATCTGTTTATCAGTTTGGATAAGATCCAGGTTGCTTTGTTTGAGAGGGATGTCTGTGGGGGGTCAAAAACCAACATCCTTCAGTATTCCATGGTGCTATTCTCGAACAATAATTATAAAGGTATTTTATATTTTAGTTGACTCTTACCTCATATTATTCTTTAATACAAATTGAACGATTAGGTTGGTTTTACCTACAAACACTTTATTTTGTTCCTTAAAATAATTAATACCTTACATTTGTTTAATTATCTTAATCATTGAACAAAACAACTTAGGAGGTTGTATGCATTAAGAAATATTCTTGGGATGACCTTCAACTCATTCCCCTTCTAAAAATCTTTTTCATTGTGACATAACGAACCCTAACCAACAATCTGTCATCGATAAAACAACCCAACCGAACCAACAAACAAGTGTTATTGTAGAAGCATCATTGTCGATGAAGTTACGAGGGCGCTGAAGAAAATGGGAAGGGCTAAGGCAGTGGGGCCAGACAACATACCGATTGAAGTGTGGAAGTGCCTGGGAGACGAGGGCCTGTAATGGCTAACAAACTTATTCAACACTATCGTCAAAACCGGGAGGATGCCAGAGCAATGGAGAAGCAGTG
>BJCM01166070.1:0-16954 GCA_018326385.1 Flaveria bidentis | reverse complement strand
TATATATATATATATATATATATAAGACGTGATGAAAAATTAACTAGCTATACGTGCATGAAAATATTTAATATATTTAATTATGTATGAATTTATATTTATATATAAGACATGGATGAAAACAATAATATATGTTTATCGTATATAAACAAAATTATATATTTTATTTTAACTCTAAACACCGTTATTGTTTAATTATTTATATAATTTATATTTATATATAATACGTGGATAACAATAATTATATTATATTTATTTGTTATATAAAATCATATGTATGTGTATTATTATAAAAATACATAAATTAAATAAAAGATAAAAAATTTACAGAAACCATCCTTTATGTTTGGAAAAAAATACATTAATAGTTCTTTAGAGGCAAAAAGATCAAATTGCCATTGACTTAACAGAAAAAATTAACGACAGTTAGTGTAAAGGACGAAATCTATTACAAAATATTAACATAAATGATGTTTAGAGTAGTTTTTAAATATAAAGGCTGATACCTGCAATTTTATATAAACTTAAAGGACGTTTTTTGTAATTTTGTCTATATATAATTCAATATAAGTAATATATATGTGTATTTTATAGTTATATATAAAAATTAAAAACAATCTTATGTCTAACATACTAATTTATTGTTCAAACTCATATTTTTACCTACTAAAATCCAAAAAACTAAAAAAGAAAATTAAAATCCGATCCGACCTCTAGTCCGGTTCTCGGTCTAACCACTGATTTGAGACGAACCAGCCGACCAAACCCCTCCAAAATAAACGAGTTCAGCCACCCCTCCAATTTCGGTCGGACCGGTTGAACCAACCGGTCCAATCCGATCTTCAGATCATGAACATCTTAAAATCTTATACAAATAAAATAATGTAGCAAAATAATAATAATAATAATAATATAAAATCCAATTTCCCCATATTCACAAATATACGAAAATCAAATAATAATTATTGTGGGTCGTGTTAGCACACTAGACCCACCTCGTGTTCTCTTGAACCATCTTCTTCCTTCTTATAACAAACTCTCCAAATTTCACCCATAACAATAACAATAATAACTTCTTCCATAAGAATCTCCTAGAACAACCCTATCTTTACCTTATTCTTACTCCATCATCTTATACTTTAATTCTCCCCCAAGAAATCTGGTTTATAGTTCACTGGATTCACTCACATCTTCCAGTATTCATGGCGACTTCTCCGGCGACTTTCTCCGCCGTCCGCATCCACCGTCCCTCCGCCGTCTGCTCCGATACGACGTCGTCATTTGCTCATCCCTCGGTCTCCGTCAACTCGTTTGCTAAACCTGGAAGAAGTAACCTACGGTTGGTGAAATTGAAGAGGAGTAGTGATGTTGTGTTGAGCACTCGTGTTTCTGGTCGTAGGAGCTCGAGATCGTTTGTTGTGCGTTGTGATGCGTCCTCCAATGGAAGGGTAAACTCGTGCTATTCGCTTGTGGTT
Organism: Flaveria bidentis; assembly: GCA_018326385.1. Lineage (NCBI taxonomy): Eukaryota > Viridiplantae > Streptophyta > Magnoliopsida > Asterales > Asteraceae > Flaveria > Flaveria bidentis. The sequence continues at coordinate 15,479 of BJCM01166070.1, read as the reverse complement.
TTTGGAGTTTGCTGTTGTTCCATTTCGCCAATAGTTTGATTGATGATAATCCTAACTTGTTGGTTTTAGGTCAATTGGATTTTAATAAGCCAAACTATGACCTGTTTGGTTAATAATAATTTATACTAGCAGTTTGGCTAATGATAATGTTAAGGACAATTCTAGTAGCATAATTATTGTTCATTGATTTACATTTGATTTTCACTCGGATGATTGTTAACGAAATTGGGAAGTACTGTGAAATGAGTGGAAATCGAGTGGAAATCAAGTATAACTGATTGTGATTATGATACTAGGATTGCCATTGACAATGAAAATGAAAGTTTGGATCATGCTACTAGGATTGCCTTGACAATGAAAATGTAAGTTTGGATTATCTTTGGTCAAACTGCTAGTATGGATTATTGTCGACCAATAAGTCATGATTTGGATTATGAAAATCTAGTTTGCCTTGATTTTGATATGTACATCGCTATCTATGGTTGAATCAATGAGAGAAGCTTAACGTATCAGGATTCCTGAATTTGAATTTCTTAGGGTAGAATGTGTTAAGTTTCGTTTTGCAATGGTGTTCTTATGGAAAATTGCAAATTTTCAGATTACTCAGCAAGAGTTTACAGAGATGGCATGGCAAGCAATTGTGTCTTCTCCTGAAGTTGCAAAGGATAACAAGCATCAGATTGTGGAGACTGAGCATTTAATGAAAGCTCTGCTGGAACAGAAAAACGGGCTGGCTCGCCGAATATTTTCCAAGGCTGGTGTGGATAATACGCAGCTTTTAGAGGCCACTGATAAGTTTATTCAGCGCCAACCAAAGGTGATATGTTGGTCTAGATATGATGGATAAATGCTTCTCTGTTATGTGATACTTAAGATATTGGATTTTCTCACCTTTGCCCCTCTGTATGGCAGGTTATTAGCGAATCAGCAGGCTCGATGTTAGGGCGTGATTTGGAAAGCCTGATGCAGCGAGCTAGAGATTACAAGAAAGAGTATGGTGACTCGTTTGTGTCTGTTGAGCATCTGGTGCTTGGTTTTGTGCAAGATAACCGATTTGGGAAACAATTGTTTAAGGATTTCCAAATTTCACTAAAAACCTTAAAGACTGCAATAGAATCCATTAGAGGGCGGCAAACAGTAATTGACCAGGGTAAATACATTTTATTCATGTTAGATTTGTATTCTTCTTGTTGGTATGAAGATATATGATGAAATAACCCAAGTGGTCCTAATTTGTTTTTTATCCTGTCCTATTTGAACTTCAGATCCTGAAGGGAAGTATGAATCACTAGAGAAGTATGGTAAAGATTTGACCGCCATGGCTAGGGAAGGGAAGCTTGACCCTGTCATAGGAAGAGATGATGAAATACGCAGATGCATCCAGATTCTCTCAAGAAGAACCAAGAACAATCCTGTGCTCATTGGTGAACCAGGTGTTGGAAAGACTGCAATTTCCGAAGGGTAAGTGATTAAGTTAATGTTTCTGTATCCTACATTTAATCCAAAATTGGATTTTGTGTTGTTAATCGTCTTGATAAATTACAAAAGCCAAGTAAATTGATGTCTTTTAACTTAAAACTCACCATTTAGAAATTGTAACCCCAAATTTTTATCTTTATACTGCATAAAATTTGATATTTTTTAAGGCATAGGAACCCTTAATTTACTTACTGCTGTGCTGCATTGGCAGGCTTGCTCAGAGGATAGTGCAAGGTGATGTGCCTCAAGCATTGATGAATCGAAAGGTGCATATACTATACTCAAGCATCAACTGTCTCATCTATATTGTTTGCATTTGCTGACCTGTTACTTGCATCTCAGTTGATATCTCTTGACATGGGTGCGCTTATTGCTGGGGCAAAATATCGTGGAGAATTTGAAGATCGTCTCAAGGCAGTCTTGAAGGAGGTTACAGAATCAGATGGCCAGATTATTCTTTTCATTGATGAGATCCATACTGTTGTTGGAGCTGGTATATTAAATTCCAGATGGTCTTTTGTTTAATGAAATATAGCAAGTAGGATTTAAAGTCCATTTGTGTTTGTAGGGGCCACCAACGGCGCAATGGATGCTGGCAATCTGTTGAAACCGATGCTTGGTCGTGGAGAGTTGAGGTGCATTGGTGCAACAACATTGGATGAGTATCGCAAATACATTGAAAAGGATCCTGCATTGGAACGTCGTTTTCAACAAGTTTATGTTGACCAACCAACAGTTGAAGATACAGTTTCTATACTTCGTGGACTACGTGAAAGATATGAACTGCATCATGGAGTTCGCATTTCAGATAGTGCACTCGTGGAAGCTGCAATCCTCTCAGATCGTTACATCAGTGGACGCTTTTTACCAGATAAAGGTACTTAAAATCTAAAGATCAGACAATTACCTCATATTTGCATAAGCAAATTTTATAGTGGGTATGCTTGTATGTTGTGAATTGCAGCCATTGATCTGGTAGATGAAGCGGCTGCTAAACTGAAAATGGAGATTACTTCAAAACCTACCGCACTTGATGAGATCAATCGTGCAGTTTTAAAACTGGAGATGGAGAGGTTATCACTTACGAGTGATACTGATAAAGCTTCAAAGGATAGGTTGAATCGGCTCGAGGCTGAGCTGGCTCTCTTGAAGGAAAGGCAAGCCGAGTTGAATGAACAATGGGAGCATGAAAAGAATGTCATGACAAATATACAATCTATTAAAGAAGAAGTGAGTCAACATCTGATCTTTTTTACTTTCTGACCATCTGTTCATCATAAGTTGATAACATTACTAGTCTGTCAATATATTCAGATCGATCGGGTTAATCTGGAGATACAACAAGCAGAGCGTGAATACGATCTGAATCGTGCAGCTGAGCTGAAATACGGGAGTCTGAACTCCTTGTTACGCCAACTTGAAACTGCTGAAAAGGAGTTAGTTGAGTATATGAGTTCAGGAAAGTCTATGCTTCGTGAAGAGGTTACTGGTGATGACATTGCTGAGATCGTGAGCAAATGGACTGGAATTCCGCTTTCAAAGCTGAAACAGTCCGAGAGGGAGAAACTGTTATATTTGGAGGATGAGTTACACAAACGGGTCGTGGGTCAGGATCCTGCAGTGAGATCTGTAGCTGAAGCTATCCAACGGTCCCGAGCCGGCCTATCTGATCCTCACCGTCCAATAGCGAGTTTCATGTTTATGGGACCTACTGGAGTCGGAAAAACTGAGCTGGCAAAAGCACTTGCCTCTTACTTGTTCAACACAGAGGAGGCTCTTGTAAGGATAGACATGAGTGAATACATGGAAAAACATGCTGTTTCTAGATTGATAGGGGCTCCACCCGGATATGTTGGATACGAGGAAGGAGGGCAGTTGACCGAGATAGTACGCAGGAGGCCGTATGCTGTTATCTTGTTTGATGAAATTGAGAAGGCTCATGCTGATGTGTTCAATGTGTTCCTCCAGATTCTGGATGATGGCAGGGTGACTGACTCACAAGGTCGTACTGTCAGCTTTACCAACACCGTCATCATCATGACCTCAAACGTGGGTTCACAGTACATACTAGACACTGATGATGACTCTATGCCAAAAGAACAAGCTTACGAGACCATAAAACAAAGAGTCATGGATGCAGCCAGATCAATCTTCAGACCCGAGTTCATGAACCGGGTTGACGAGTATATAGTATTCCAGCCACTTGACCGCTCACAGATCAACAGAATTGTCCGATTACAGGTAATTTGCACAACACTTGGCCCTTTAACTGTTCCATTTTTAGAAATTGTTACTGATGCATATATTGTTTTTGTGATGTATCAGTTGGAAAGAGTACAAAAGAGGATTGCAGACCGGAAGCTAAAGATCGAGGTAAGTGAAGCTGCAGTTGAGCTTCTTGGAAGTCTCGGGTATGATCCAAACTATGGTGCAAGACCCGTGAAACGGGTGATCCAACAGTACGTCGAAAACGAGCTTGCAAAGGGCATTTTGAGAGGAGACTTTAAAGACGAGGACACCATATCCGTTGACACAGAAGTCACGGCTTTCTCCAACGGTCAACTCCCTCAACAAAAGCTAGTCTTCAAGCGAGTTGACTCGCAACCCGGTGACGCACCCGAGTGTCAAGAAGCCCTATCACAAACTTTCTAAGTTACGAACTCACATGTAGATGATGCATAAAATTATAATGTTTACCATTAGCAAATAGCAATACAGCATATACATGTATTATGCACAATAATTGCTTATGCTATAACAACTACTCTTTTTGCCACTTTTGAAAATTGTTACCACTTATAACCTTATGCTGTCATAATTTTTATATTACTAGCTTCTTGGTAAAAATTGCAACATCATTGCTCGTGTTTTGTGATCAGACGAAAGCCCGAGTTCACGCATTTCCTGGTACAACTTGGTTGCTGACTCGGTCTTCTCTCTTAAACAAAAACCTTGAACTGCAGCATTGTAAAGGTGCGCATTCGGTGGAACCAGCTCCACATCGGTTCAAACCAAGATAAACAAACTGAATACAAAACTGAAGTGATTTGAACAAAGTGTGCATAAAGGGTTCAACTTACTTTCAGAATCTCATGCACTTCATCATAAAGAGAACCCCAGATGCAAGATCTAATCAGTGACAACAGAGTCAAAGTATCTGGAGTTTTCTTTCGATGAACCATGTGTTGGTATACTTGCAACGCAACCTTAGGCTCGTTTCCAACTTCACAAGCCCCGATCACCCGACAATATGATGTTACTGGAACCGGTAACCCCAAATCTTCCATCTCCCATAGAATCTGCAAAGCTCTTCTCTAGGCGCCAAGCCGCTTGCAGGCCGTTAGTGCAGTATTATACAAATGCAACCCGAGTGCAGATTGTTGGACCTTTTCAAAAAGCCAAAGTGCATCACTGTATCGCTCGGCTCTGCACAAGGCAACAAGCAGTGCATTCCATGTGTATGATGTAGGCACATGCCCTAAAGATTTCATGCAGTCGTAGACCTTAAACGCGAGGCTCACCTGACCATTGTTTCCAAGTGAGTGAATCAATGCATTGAATGTGATGACGTTTGGATTCTCTTTTCGCTTCATCATACCACGAAAAACACTCAACGCCAAATCCCATCTTCCGTCTTTCGCGAACGCGATTATAACAGCTTCCATGGTGCGCGCGTCTGGTTCAAACCCATTTTGCACCATTTCAAGATACGCTTCGATAGCCAATCCATACTGACCACACACGAGAAATACAGTAACCAACAAACAATACGTTACTGTGTTCCCAACAAAGTTGTTATCCTTCATCTTTCTCCAAACGAATTCAGTTTTCATCCAATCTTTGTTCCTGCATAATGTCGGCATCATGTTAAACAAAACATGATCAACTTTCTTCAACTGAGCTTCATCAGCAACAAGCTCCTCAAACATCTCAAACGCTGCTTCAAAGCCTCTAGCTTTCGCGACCCCTTGTAAGATCAAGTTGTAACTATGCGCGCTTGTTTGATCATCTAACTTCATCGATTCGAATACTCGTAAAGCATCATCAACCTCTTCATTCCTCAACAAACAAGATAACAAAGCATTAAAGGCATGTGACTCAGGTCTCAGCCCCATGAACTCCATCGAAGCGAAGAGCTCAATCGCGCTTCCCACCTTATCCGCTCTACTAAGCTTCAAAAGGCGCCATGATAGCTTCTTTTCATCTCTTTCCTCCAAAAACTGCAGCCTGATTTCACTAACAACTGAATCCTCATTAACATCACACATGGGCTTTTGGTTAACAATCGACCCGTATGCTATTGAACCCTTCATTGCAGATTTCTGAAGTGTAGAAGCTCTAGAATTACTGCATGAAGTTACTGATTTTGGTGTTGCCCACCAAGTGTTCGATGTATCTGAACTATTTTTTTTTTTTGAAAATCTTGAATTATGGAACACAATCGAAGTAGTGAACGATCCAGCCATAAATCAACAACGAACCCCAAGCTTTGTAGCTGTAGATCTAACTAATTTACTCAAAAAAGATTGACAACCAAAACAAGAAGATAAACAGAGTATTGAGATAAATGGATATTCATATAATTCAAACGAACGAAATTGCGCGTATTTGTAATCTGAACGTTATTTGGGAACAATTTGTCGGAAAGAAATTAAAACAATTTGTTGCCTATACCCATAAAAATCTTCTCTTTTCTAACCATTAATCAATGTACCATTTTTTATGCACAACGTACTAGCCAGCAACACGCTAAGGCGCCCAATTCCCATAACCGGCTAATCGGCTTGTGGTATCGTTGCCCCAGATTGTCACATGAGCCAACCGACTTAAAATTCTAAGCCAAGCCAAGGGTTGTGGTTTGAACTTTGAACTTCTATCTCTTTGGTCTCCCCTACAATCGTGTTATGCTAAAACTCCAAAACGACATTCTTCTAGTATCGTCGTGGGCTGGCCACCCCCAATGTGTTTACCTGGGTTGAGGATCAAACTAGGATGTCGTTTGGAGAATCTCGGCACCCCTAACATCGGGGCACATTGGAGTGGTTCTATAACACTTTTCGAGTTTCGACTCCCAGCTTTTTCCATGTATGGTTGGAGTTCTCTTGTGGTTAAATCTTACAATGTGTAGGTTTGACTTATCTAAAACGGATATTAACAAACATATCTACTCCTACTTTTAAAATCAAATTCTAAAAAATCATATATTAGGATTTAAACTTTTTATTCTTTAAAAAATATTTGACTCTTATCAACAGGTTACCAACCCAAGTGATAAGTTTTGATGTACTTGTTCTAGAAAATCTAGGGATTGTTAAATCTTAAGATGCGGATTGTGATGTCTTTATTATAGACAATCTAAGAATTGATTAAATAAATAAAGATATGATAGAAAATATAATCTTTAAGCAACCACATACCATATATGCAATGTGAATAAACAACTTTTTCCTATTTTTCCAAAACCGACCCGACAAATCCCTCATATTGCAAACTCACCCCTTAAACTACATTTTATGTACAGAAGTCAAGAAGTTGTGAGAAGTAACTCATCTTGAAGAGATAACTGATTCAAAAGCACCCACCAAAGCTCTCACTTTGGTCTTCCGAACCACCACAAGCTTACTCGCGGTCTCTTCTATCACGCGATTAAGCAGCTCCTGAGCTTCTTTCTTTTCTTGCACTTCTTGATGCTTCAAAGTTACTGTTTCCGACTCGCTTTCACACTCATTTCTTTCTTCGTCAACTTTCTCTTTAAAACTTATTCTCGCGATACTCTCTTCGTCCCCATCGTCCTCCAAGACTGTCCCTCTCCTAAAGTTGAGCTTCTTAGGACCATCATCCTCAGACTCGACTTCAACAATCTTTCCCCTACTAAATTGTACCTTAAGCGCATTGTTTTCTTCATGTTCGCAAGTTACCATCTCATAATCAACTTCACTCGAGATAACTTCTTCATTACTAGTATCTTCAAATTTGTCTAAAACTTGTTTGTCTGAAGAAGATTGAAAGCTTTCAGAAGGCGGAAGATTCGTTGTTTCTGTTGGTACAGTTCCTTGACACTCGATGATTTCGACAGTTGAAGGGACAAATTCCAAATCTCTAGTCTTAACTTCATGCATGATCATTTCAGTAACCTTTTCCGCTATCGACTGCTTAATCTTGTTTTCTGTCATGTTATTGTCATCCTTAGGCGCCACTCGTTCTGCAGATACTGATTTACGTTTGACCCCTCTAATATGTTTTCGACCGTTTAAATGTGATGAACCTTTAACTGTAGATGAAGAAACCGCCGCCTTCTCTTTCACGTCATTTTTAGCCAATTCGCGCTCATTTCGAGCTGATTTTCTGTTTGCACACAGACTTTGTTTTGAAACAAAATCTTTTTTCATGGGTAACAACTTTTGCTGCTTGATAACTTCAACTGCTTCATCGCGTGCACAGATTTTAGGATCCGCTTTTGTTTTGATCATTACATTCCTTTCAACTTCTTTATTCTTCATGACAGACATTTTTCTTGAGGCATATCTATTTGTATGCATCTTTAGCCCCAAAGATTCAACGTTCATATCGTTTTTACAACGATCATGACATGAACCAACTGGAGGCCTGAGATAACGAGAGGCGATACGACATTCTTCTCCGGTAGTCCTTTTAGAGAATCTTATAACATACTTTCTGGTTTTGGCTTTAGAACCTCTTGGTGCACCACCAACAACAACCGTATAGGCAGGTCCCGATATCGATACAGATGTCCTCTTTGCATTTTTGTTTTTTAGGGTTTGTTTGATGGGGGTAGCCATTGCAGTTAGAAGAAAGCTTAAACCTGAAATCAAACAAAAAGATCCACCAAAATTAACCGAAAATCAAATGGTTTCGTCTCTAACAGAAAACAAATTGTGCGATTATTATCATTCGATTAAAAACTCCGTAAAACGCATAAGATATTTCACCGTTAGAACCATCACAAGATGGGCTAGTCAGTAGCGGAGCTTAAACAAACATATAGGGGAGGCCGAAAGTCACGGGACCCATAATTTTTTTTTCTATCGCTATATCAAATATGACTGGACTCGATATAAATTAATTTTTTAGAAAAATATACGCATAAATTTGCTCCCACGGGGGAGCAAAGTTATGTGTAATACGCGTAAAAGATGTAAGATTGTAATGGAAGAAGATATCTACCTTTCTGTTACTTGAGGTTTCTTCGTTGGGATGAAGAAGAAACGTAAGACGTAACAGAAGAAGGATTAATTGATTAATTAAGAAGGCTAATTGGTGATGATGATATATGGAATATGAAGGATTATAATGGAAGAAGATACAAATACTTTTGCTGACTTTTTGGGGAAGAAATGGCGGGGAAAAGAAGAAGAATGAACGTTAACCGTTGACCCAACGATTGTTAGTTTATATGTTACATCTGTTGCAATATTAGAATTTGCAATTAAGTTGTTAAATGAGATTAATGTTCTAATTAATGTTTAATCAACTTTACATAGAAATCTAATATATGTACAACTCCCCGATGGTGTTCGCCTTTTGGCGGGCAGGGTATGAGGGTCATGCTACCAGGTTAGAGTGAATTTTTATTGTAACTTATAAATGCTTTATAAAAAATGCATACGTTTTTTATGGATGGTGAAAAGTTGCTTGAGTATAACGATAAGAAAGAATTAGTGAATTAATAGTAAGTTGCTACTCGTTATTGATAAAAAAACACGATCAATAGTATGACTGTAAACGAGCCGAGCCGACTCGTTAATTTTAACGAGCTCAAATTGTAGGCTTGGGCTCGGCTAATTATAAACAACCTAACTTGTTTAATTAAAAATATTAATTTTCTTACTCTTTATACATATTCATATTAATTTTCTTACTCTTTATACATATTCATATTAATTTTCTTACTCTTTATACATATTCATATTACAACCTTTGGCTCGGGCACGGGCTCGACTCGTTTACAAATCGAGGCAATTTCTAGCAAGTTATCTTCGAACAAGCTTCAAGTGAACCACGAGCCGTGAGCTTCTTGAATTATCCAAATCAATAGTAACTTTGGTCTTTCGATAGTAGTTGAGCATAGTTAGTATGATTGTTTGGCCTTTGGTAGCATCTTATTTGATACATTGTTTTACATTGGACATAGAGCTTACAGCAAGTGTATGAACATTTTTCATAGAATTTAGATTCTCATCAAACTATACAAACTCGATGAAATCTTACGTATAATCAATACCATCAACAAATTGTATCGAGTCGATACTTCAAATTGTCCTCAAGTCGAAACGAAAGGACTTGCTTCGAAAACAGGTGATAATTCTCCCAGTTAGCTTCATCATCTAAACGATTGCACAATAAGAGCAACAATTCCAACACTTGTTTCCCTGCTTCCTGAACCCAACGGTGAGCTGTCACTTTTCATTGTTGTAAGTCAACTTCACAATCTTAGTTTTAATACCCAGAACACAAGTCAAGTTTAGAAAACATCGTTGCGCCATATAATTAGTCTAATAACTCATCGATATTGGGAATGGGGTAATTATCCTCAATGGTGATCTTGTTCAACGCATGGTAATCAACACACATCCTCCACGAGTTGTCATTCTTTTTAACCAATGATACATGGCTGGAAAAAGACCCGCAATGGGTTGTATAGATCCTGCAGACAACAAATGCTCCACCTGTTTTTCATTTTCTGTTTTCTGTGAATGAGGGTTGCGATAAGGTCATATGTTAGGTGCGATTGAATTTCGGCTTTAAGGGATTGAATGCAACTGGGAACAAAAATGTGGAAGAAATTTCTGTTCCTGAAATACTAGCTCAACAGCTAGCGATAAGTTGTCTTTAATTTAATCAACTGAAATAAGAAACTTAGTAGAACTAATGATATTTAACTTCACGCTTGAACAAGGTCCTCTCGGTATGCAATCGACTATTCTGTAGATAGCCATGAGTACAGATCCAAAGCTTCACCTTCGAGGTGCGTAGCAGCGATATCAACCTTATCCTCATGAAAGATGTTATAACATGTGAAATATTTCTCAGCCTTCAATATCTGATATCCACCCACGTGGGTCCTTGTACTGCCTTGAATCGCTGCTATTTTTATCCCTGTAAAGCGAAAATGACTTGATAGCTGTCACATCATCTTTAAGAGACTCCATTGATTCCAATCAAGCAGCGATGGCTGCTAGTAGGGCTGCAACTGGGTCTGATCCAGCATCATGTTGATTAGTAGAGCTCCGGGTTGACGGTGTCGTCGATTTCCCAACAACAAAACCAAATGTTGATCCAGGAATGTTGCCATCATGTTGATTAGGTTATCATATTTTATAACTAATAACAATAATGATAAATTGATAATAATAACTAATTACATTAAATAATCCTAGGGGAGGGTAAATGCATGTTATAAGATGCAATTCTGGATCTAAGGATACAAAATGACAAGGAATATCAACAAGAAGCAGATGAAATCTTGGATAGAAAAGAATTTACCGCACATTATAAATGTTTCCTCATGAATACAAATACTCTTGGCATATGTGTTCTAAGAATAAAATCTCTCTAACAAAGCAATTCCAACCATATACTACCTAAAATCGGACACAATTGTGTGAAATATTATAAAGAAAGAAGCAAAAAGAGGATCTTTAATGGCTTATCAAGTTCAAAACTGAAAGAATCATATTTTCTTGGCCTAATTAGACAAAAGTTTGAACCTTTAGAGGGTCTCTTTCTTCTCTGGTGCATTCAGGCTCGTTACAAGCGGCAGGTGGCATTCTTCATCCCACTCATGATTCCTAGTGGCTAATAATACACTCACCCACAGTGGGGAAAGCTCAAAATTGTCCAAATAAAGAAATTGTTATGTTACATATCAAAAGAATGAATCTTCTTACACTGGTGTTGCTATGATGCTTAATCAGGAGATTATCCATTTGAAGAATTATGTCGTGATTCTGGCTGATTTCTTGCTACTAGCTTAAAGAAATTTGAGCTACTCATGTCATTGTCACATCCTTTTGTTTATACACTTGAACACAGGCAATCACTGTTCCAAGATGTGGCAATTTTTGACAAATTCATTAGAGTAGTTAACATATTTTGACCAAAAAGGGCGAAGATGCTCGTAGCCTATTTGTAACCATGGTTTTGATTGACCATTGTAATGTATTACAGCAGCCTTTTTTATGCTCTCGATGCTTGTATTCTTCTGGTAACCTAACCCTAACATGTGCCATGATGGTTCAATAGGTTGAACATGGCCCCTAAATGCAATCAATGCTGGTGGTAGAGTTCCAAGTTTCCATAATGTCAAATTCGACCTAAGGTTCTGCAACAATAAATCCCAATTTGACATCAAGTATAGATAATGTAGAAAGAAATGGGAATAATTAAATAATATATAGTTATATAGTGTGTCTACCTCTTTGAACCATGCATGATATGTATCTCTAATGTTGGTTTTTCTCCAAGCACGCAAGTCAAATATGTTCATCCCATAAGCCCAAGCGCACTCATTAGGATCCAAACTTTTAGCCACCAGTGGATGAGAAAAGTTGAAGTAGTTTCTGAAGCGTTTAGACATGACCCATGAATCTTCCCCTTTGCAAGTTTCAACTGCTCCATTGACTTTACCGTTAAGGTCAATTTCCCAGAGGGGAGATAAATCGCGTTGAATTACAACATCATCATCTAAAAAAACCACCTTATCAAGATTCGGGAAAAGCTGTGTAAAATGAACAATAAAAGTTAAAAAAACATCAATGGACCATCTGAAATGACCAAAAGAGAAATTTTAATTACCTCTGGGAGATATATGCGGAGATGATTAAGCAATGATATGTACTTGGGGCTTCTAGCCTGTAATTTGGAGGCAAAAGTTCTCGGAGTAGTATTATCACCAAGATTAGCCCCTGATATATGATTTCCATGATAATAATTTCGAATTCCATTATGATTTTCCACAGCTTCAAGAACTGGAACATTGTCTCGGGTCAACCAGTCAAACTGATGAACACCTTTGACTTCAACAATGGCAGGGGAGATGGGATTTAAGGCAAACCATGAGTGCATGCCTGCATAAGTTTTTTTATCAGTTATCACATGGAAGACGATTTTCTCAGGTGTTAGAGAAGACTGGACTGCAGAAGTGACTACAACTGATGCTGCCAGAATATTGTCGGTTGAAAGGATAAAATGATAATATGAGTTGTCAGAAAGAAGCGGAAGTAATTCCGGAGATGGTAACTGTCGTCGTGCATGAGCATTAGATGAGTACTCATCGGTCAACCTTAAGGAGAGACAATGAATGCCTTTTGGAACCGAACTTGCTGCAAAATGTTTGTTCATTAGTTCTTGGAGTTTAGATTCTCTAATTTCCCTTTCAGATCTTTCCATCTGTCATTTTATCAACAAAAATATTGATCAAAGAAATTAACAGGCACTGTATACAACCTAAATATAGTGAACTGACATACCATGCCTTTCAACACAATAGCAAAATCTTTGGCATTGTATGTGTTGCTATTTATTTCAGAGACAAGCTGTGTGAAGTTATCAGGGATTTTAAGGTCAGCTGGAACTTGTTCGGTGTTCACTTGATTAAGTATGTGGTAGAAGTCTTTGACAAACCTCTGTTCCACCCAAGGGCAATGTTTAAGTTTCTTGAAACAAATGAAAAAGGTAAAAGGTGAAAGAAACTAACTTTACCCGTGAATCATCTCCCCTTCCAAGAAGCTTTGGACCCAAACGTCTGCCTAAACAATCTGAAGCATTAAAATACCAATTAAACACTCATAAAAGGGTATAATTCAAACCAAGGAACCAAAAAAAGATACTAGTCACAAGCATATAAAGTACGATAGTACATACAACTTACAAGGAGGTAACATTCCTTAACCAAAAAGGTTGCACAAGAACCATGAGAAACATGTGTAGGAGAGAAGGGGGAGAAAGGTATCACTCTATGTTTTATAGAAAAAGAAAGGTAGATGCAAAAGTATAAGATTCTGTAATGGAGATTTGTGAAGGTAAACAAAGTTCTACATTACCAATACCAATGTCTAGTCAAGCTCTAAATAACACTTTTCAATGTCAGAAAAAACTGATTTTCCAAATCATTGAATCAATAACAAAAGGTGAGAAACGAGATGACTTATGCTGAGGAAACTTGAAGATAAGAACTAAAAGATGAACTACAATAAGTTGGCAATCACACTTGTATCATTCATTCTATCCAGATGGTGATCCACCCAAAAACCTCAAAACATTCATTCAGTTCATAAATAACAAGATGTAACCAATACTCTATTCAATTGCGCCTGTAAATTACTACAAATTACTAACAATGTTATCAATTTGTTATTCAATTTACTCAGTTTGATATATCAGAAGTAAATAGGATTGCTTGTTAAACTAATAAACCAAAATAACAATAAACAATCCTCATCAAGACAACTTCTAACTGCAAAAGCACCCAAATTCAGACTTCTTGCCAGAACTTTGACAATGTCAATGAATCAAATCAAGATCTGATCTACAATCACCAAAGGGATGAAATCAAGAAACAAACAACAACCACAAAAATAAATAAACTTCAAGATCTACAATGCAATCCCAATGTCACACCATCAACAATAATGAAATCTAAACCAGATCAAGAAAAGATTAAGCAATGTACCAAACGATGAGCACTTGTTGACACCTTCAAGTGTAACCAAAGCGGTGAGAATGAAAACAAAAGGCAGCAAGAACGCAAGAATGAGAATAGTATGAAAAAGAGTTCGATAAGAAACATGACGAGCTGCAACTTTGATCTTCATCAAATCAACAAACCCATTACTGCTCGAGATCGTTACACTTCTCATGCTAGGTGAGAAGTGTAGCTGCATAATGAATCAATGATCCCCTAATTTCTTGACAAATTAACAACAACAACAACAACAAGAACCCTAACCCCACCGACGAACAACCCCCCGAAATCAAATCTACACAAAAACCCTCGCAAACACGTTCTCATAATACCAAGATCCACCAAGATTGCAGTTTGAAGATACCCACTTGATCAATCAGTTTGTTCCACACCCAATGCGTTGAATTGATCAAAATCCAACAAAATTGCAAGATTAGGGTTTTGAAATTGAAACCCAAATGAAATTGCTATGTGTAACAATCTGTAATTGGAAAGAGGATCAGAGGGTGAATCGTTTGTTTGATGACTAACTGAATCGAATGAAATTGAGGGGGATTTATAGTATGGCTGTTTGTTCTTGAGGAATTGGTTGTGATTTCATCAAACGGTCCGATCCAATATTAATGGAGTTTTTGGGTAAACAAAACTATAAATCAAATCACAAAAGTTTGTTTTTTTAATCAAAACCGCGTTCACCAAAGGAGAACATGGATACATGTACACATAAATATATCTTTAGTATTAATACAAAGCTTTTTTAAAATGTAATGTGTTAACTATATAATTTATCTTTAGTTTTGAACATAATGCTTTCTAGATGTAATGGGATAGAATGAGAGTCGAGTAAACGGATATATGATAATGTTATGTATCAAACTGAATTAACATAAGATTTAATATATATATATATATATATATATATAGGAGGGATCAAATGAGAAGTAGCTTTTTTTGTAAGAATTCTAAAAACCAATCTTAACCATTAGTTTTCAATGGCAAAATTATAATTAACAAAAACATATTTAAAAAATTTATAAATCAAAAAATAACATAAAAATAAAAAAATAAAAACACAAAAATATTCCCCATCTTTCCCTCTTTCATAAAAAATATATAAATTTTTTTATAAAAAATAAAAAAAAATCCCGTTTTTTTAACGAAATTCGTTTTACACATGTGTAATATCGGATTTACACATGTGTAAATCCAGTACTACACATGTGTATACCTAGATTTACACATATGTAAACAACGGATGTACGATTTTTTTTAGAAAAATATATCAATATGGTAGGCG
>BJCM01166066.1:0-14820 GCA_018326385.1 Flaveria bidentis | reverse complement strand
AAAGAATTTGAATTCAAGGTGAGAATTCGTGTTTTTATGATGTTCTTAACCGGTTATGTCCTTGGGTTTATGCTTATGTGTGTTTGTATGTGTTCGGGTATGTTTTAATGGGTCTCTAAGAAGTTGAATTCAATTTGAAAACGAGTTTGGAGGAAGCCATACTCAAAAGCTGCAAAGGTGAGTTCTAAGACCCCTCTTTTACTAGTTTTTAACTGATTTTGGGGCTAGAAATGCATGAATGTATGTTTTGATTTAACTGGGTTTCGGACCCGTATGCTTGAATGTGTGTATGATGATGTTATGATGTGATGTGTGACTATATTCATGCTTGATGATGTATGATTGTGTTTCTAAGGCTTAAAGGGTAAGATTTAAGCTTAGAACCTGATGAATGGTGCATGGAAATTGAATATGATGGTTTAGACCCACTTGATAAAATTTTAAATCTGCCTAAGTGTTTGGAAGTAAATGCGGATGGAAAGGGTTAATGCGGATGAATATTAACCAATGGGTAAGTCAATGCGATGAAGTCAAATGCGGATGATTTCAATGCGGATGAACATTGACTTAGTGCATGAAATGCGGATGAGCATTTGACTAAGTCTGGGAAATGCGGATGAGGCATGTCAATGCGGATGAGCATTTGACTAAGTCTGGGAAATACGGATGAGGCATGTCAATGCGGATAAGCATTTGACTAGGTCTGGGAAATGCGGATGAAGTCAAATGCGGATGAAGTCAATGCGGATGAGCATTTGACTAAGTCTGGGAAATGCGGATGAGTAAGTCCAATGCGGATGACAAATGCGGATGAACTATAGCAAATGTGGATGAAGTAAATCAAATGCGGATGAACAATAAGGCCAATGCGGATGAGCTATAGCAAATGCGGATGAACTATAGGAAATGCGGATGAACACTTAAAAAAATTCTGACATTTTGGGGAAACAGAGGTAATGTAGGCTTTGACCTAGGAGATTCCCGGGGGTTATGAAAGTTGACTTTTGTGGTCATAGATGGTACGATGGGCATGTAATCATATGTGATTAATGCTTATGATGATGATGATGATGTTTCATGGTTATACATGATGTATGTTATGTATGTATGATGCCCTGCATGATGATGTATGAATGATATGTTTATGTTCCTTTAATGATGTATGTTTATCTTTCCCATGACTTTACGTGTTATGATAATGAATGAACAAAGTATTATGTAACGTAAAGTGAAAGATAATGAAAGAGGAACATGATGATGAATGCATGAATTAATGAATGAATGAATGAATGTAAGAAAGGCTTGCAAGAAAATGTATGGAGGTGCACACCCATTGTAGGTGTTAGCTCAATGGTGTGCGGGTTAGCTACCCCAAAGGATGCACATTGGGGTATTTCTTTGTGATTGACCATATGGATGAACCATTGTTGCGTGTCTTAGGTACTGTGACTATCTGGTGCTGGGCACCACCGATGATGGTCTTTTAAAGGCTTAGGTCCACTATCATGAGCATGAAGGGCATAGCATATGGCAATGATATACCTGAACTTTACCTTAGGTACTATGACCACTTGGTGATGGGCACCACCGATGAAGGTCTTTTATAGGCTTAGGCACAGTATCACGAGCATGAATGGTAAAGTTCATGGTGGTAATGTAATGAATGAAATGATGAATGAATGAAAGTATGAACGAAAGAATGACGAAGATAATAATGATATTATCTGTATGTACGTACGATGTATGATCACGAATGAATGTAAAGTATTTTAAGATAAAGAATGGTTTTACAAATGAAAAGTATGTTTTGTTATAAAACTAGAACCCACTCAGCAACGCTGATTTTTATGTGTTTTCCAGTTGGCAGGTAATGTTGCTGAGGATGGCACGAGGCATCTGCTCAGCTCTTTTGGATGGCTTCCATTTATATAAAGCTTTTGTGATGTAATACAACGATGTAATTTTGTAACCGACAAACAATGCATTATTTTGCAAAAGTTTTTATGATGAAATGAAATGCCATTTTTGAATGTTTCCGCTGCGAATGTTTATTTAAAATAACTGTAAATGTATGTTTTATGTGCAATGGTGGACCAGCTGTAAGCGTTCCAGAAATGGGGCCTTATATTTAGCTAACCCTTAAGGATACACTCAGGGGTCCAGTCTTTGTGACTGACCAGTGATATAGTATATGGATTTTAGTGGATACTTACCTTGTTGCTGGTGCCAAGCTACATGCGTTACGGAAGTCTTCGGCCCAGTACCCGCTTTGTGCATATGTTTGAGGTGTAGTGTATAGTTGGGACCTTTGTCACTTGCCGTGGTGCTGGTGCTAGGCTATGTGCGTTATGATCTTCGGCCCAGTACCCGCTTTGTGCATACGTTTGGGGTATAGTTGATGACACCGACCCGGAAAGAAATAAAGAAAGAAAGTGATGAACAATAAAAGAAGATAATAATGATATTATCTATGTGTACGTACGATGCGTGATCATGTACGAAAGTATAGTATGATTTGATAGAAAGTAAAGAATGGTTTTAAATGAAAGTAACATATGTTTTATTTTTAAAAACTAGAACTCACTCAGCAATGCTAACTTTTATGTGTTTCCCGTTGGCAGGTAAATAGTTGCTGAGGATGGCACGAGTTGTCTACTTGGCTCATTTTGGATGGCACCCATTTTTATGAGGTTTTTGTGATGTAATGCAACAAGTACTTTGTAATTTGATAACGATGTATTATTTTACAAAAGCTATTATAATGAAATGAAATGGATGTTTAAATGTTTCTGTTGCATGTTTTTAGTATGTTAATACAAATATATGTTTTATGCGCAATGATTGACTAGCTGTGAGTGTCCCGGGAACGGGGCCTTACAAGTTGGTATCAGAGCCAAAGTTTAAGTGAAACGGGTAAATTTTCCAAAGAAACCTAAACTTAAACTAAGAATGGGATGGAAAGGGAAGGGATGCCAGTCCGAGTAGCTACGTGCTATCAAGTATTTTCTTAATGTTAACCGACATTATGTGCGCATGTTATGTGATTTGTTCTGTGTGCTGTTAGTAGATTTAGATACTGATGTAGTCAGGATAGGAAATGCTTGGGGTATGAAGAGTAAAGTAAGTGGCTAATCACAACTGGTCATTGTAATTAGGGACTTAATATACTTGACATTAAATGAGCTATTCCCTTGAATGACCGTGTTAGTGTTTGAATCTTATAGGGTGTTTAGAGGATGGCCGGTGGTAGATCATTGAAAGCTTCACGTGGTGGAGGTCGTGATGGATGTGGTGCTAAACCACGGGCTATTAGAGGAAGGCCTAGAGTCAAAGAGGTGGTTCATGAAGAACCAAAGACTCCTCATCCAGAGGCTGGGGATGAGAGTGCTAACTTAAGAGCCTTAGTGAAGGAGGCTGTTGTTGAAGAGGTGCATCAGTTCATGCAGACGATCTTACTGTCTGTGGTGACCGAAGTAATCAAGGCTGCGAGGGAAGGAGAAAGGAAGGAAAGGAGTAGGCCTACGAGCGAAAGAAACAACCCAAGACTAAGACGGTTCTCTCTGATGACGAAAATGAAGAGGAAGAAGAAGAGCCTACGCCGGAGGTGGCACGAGGCGGCAACTATGGGGCATTTCAAATATGCAAGCCTCCAACCTTCGATGGTAATGGCACTGCTGCTGCTGCTCACCGGTGGGTGAGAGAGATGGAAGTTGTTTTGAATATCAGTGAGTGCCAAGAGGACCAAAAGGTGAAGTTTGCTGCCCACTCGTTTGTGGACTCGGCTTTGTGCTGGTGGGACAATATCGTCCAAGCCGAGGGTAGTCGGGCAATTAGAAGGATGAAGTGGGCAAAGTTGAAGAGGTTGGTGATTGAGGAGTTTTGTCCTTACTATGAGATGGACAAGGTAGAAAGGGAGTTCCTGTAGTTTGAGGCGGGAACCATGACACATCAGCAACACACAACTAAGTTCAACAAGATGGCACGGCTGGTGCCGGATCAAGTGACACCTCTATCACGAAAGATCTAGAGATACATCCAAGGGTTGCCGGCGGATATCCGTAGGCACATGATCACTGCCGGCTGAGCACATTTAGATCGGGGGTTGACTTGGCGGGGAGATTGTATGACGAAAGAACTATGGTGGTGATAGAAACTAGCAAGAAAGGTGGTGGTGATCGGAATTGGAACGAGAAGCGATTTGGACGTGGCGGAGCTGCTCCAAGCAACAAAGGTGCATGGATGGATGATCGACGTGTGGTCACATCCGGTGCGAGGTCGAGGAGGTATGTTAAGTGTGGACAAGAGCACACCGGGGAATGTAGAGTGGGATCTAATGTCTGTTTCCATTGTGGAAGGACCGGACATGTGGTAAAGAACTGCGGAGTGAGGAGGTGTTATACTTGTTGCGAGGATGGCCAAATGAGTAGGGATTGCAAGAAGTCAAGGGCTAGAGGTTTGGGAGTGAAGAAGGTTGGAGGATAAGGGCAGAGGGCGAGTGCTAGAGTGTTCACGATGACGTAGGAGGAGGCTAGGATGGACCCCGGTGTTGTGTCAGGTACGTTTCTAGTAAACCAAACTTTAGCATCTGTGTTATTTGATTCTGGTGCTAGTAAGCGTTTTATTTCTGGTGCTTGCTGTGCTAAATTGCCTGTGAGTGGTAAGAATATAGATACACCCTTTGATATAGAAACTGCCATAGGTAAGTCTATTAGGATCTCTGAGATGATAGAAGGTTGTGATGTATAATTAGAAGGTCACAAGTTCCCTGTTAGACCATTTGTGATGACCTTAGGCGGATTTGATGTAGTCCTAGGAATGAATTGGTTGGCGGACTATGAGGAAAATATTGTGTGTCGCAAGAAGATGATTTGATTGACAGCGCCTGACGGGAGTTCGGTGACGGTTTACGGTGACCGAGTCACGATGATTCCGAAAGTGATTTCGATGGCGGTGGTAGGAAAGTGCATGAGGCGTGGGTGTAGTGTCTACTTGGCCTACGTGAAGGATGTGGATACGCCAACACCATAATTGATTGACGTACCGGTGGTGTGTGACTTTCCAGATGTGTTTCCTAAAGACTTACCAGGATTGCCACCTGACAGTGAGATCGAGTTTTAGATTGACTTGATACCAGATGCCCAACCTGTAGCTAAGGCACCATATCAGTTGGCGCTATCTGAGATGAAAGAGTTGATGGAGAAATTGCAAGAGCTGCTTGATAAGGGGTTCATCAGAACGAGTATCTCTCCTTGGGGTGCTCCGGTCTTATTCGTGAAGAAGAAAGACGGTAGCATGAGAATGTGCATAGACTACCGTGAGTTGAATAAACTAACAGTGAAGAATCAATACCCCTTACCAAGGATTGATGACCTGTTTGATCAGCTCCAGGGTGCTAGTTGGTTCTCAAGGATAGATCTTCGATCTGGCTACCATCAGTTGAATGTGAAAGAGCAAGATATTCCTAAAACAGCTTTTCGTACGCGTTATGGACACTACGAATTTCTCATTAATTCTTTTGGTTTGACTAACGCGCCAGCTGCTTTTATGGATTTGATGAATCGAGTTTGTCGACCGATGTTGGATAAATCAGTGATTGTGTTTATTGATAATATCCTGATTTATTCGAAGAGCGAGATAAAGCATGCAGGTCATATTCGGGAGGTTCTTGTGACGTTGAGAAGGGAGAAGCTCTATGCCAAGTTCTCCAAGTGCGTATTTTGGTTGCGCGAAGTCCAGTTCTTAGGTCATGTAGTGAATCCTGAAGGGATTATGGTGGACCTGACAAAGGTGGAGGCGGTGATGCAATGGAGGTTCATTCAAGATTTCTCTAAGATCGCTTCCCCACTAACCAAGTTGACCTAGAAAGATGTAAAGTTTGTATAGGGTCAAGCTCAAGAGAAGGCGTTTGAGGAGTTAAAGGCGAGGTTGACTTTAGCTCCTGTCTTGTCATTACCCGATGGAAGCGAAGATTTGGTGTTTTACTCAGATGCTTCCTACTCGGGGTTGGGGTATGTGTTGATGCAAAGAGTAAATGTTATAGCCTATGCATCCCGACAGTTGAAAGTTCATGTGGTTAACTATCCTACTCATGACTTGGAGCTAGCAGCCGTGGTCTTTGCGTTAAAGATTTGGAGGCACTACCTCTATGGGACGAAGTGCACCATATTCACCGACCACAAGAGCTTGAAGTATTTCTTCGAGTAGAAAGACTTGAACATGAGGCAGAGGAGATGGTTGGAGCTCATAAAATACTACGATTGCGAGATCCATTACCATCCGGGCAAAGCCAACGTGGTGGCAGACGCCCTTAGCCGAAAGGAGAGACCCGAGCCAATTCGGGTGAAAGCTTACAAGTTGATTATGACCTCTGATGTGATGAAGCAGGTCAAGGAGTTTCAAGATGAGGCATTGAAAGAAGATCATTTTAACTCTAAAAGAATGTGAAAACACACTCGGTGTTAGAACCCGATTCAGACGAATATGGATTCCTTGTTACGGGATTTAAGTGGGAGGATTATGGACGAAGCTCATAAGACTCGATACTCCATTCATCCCGATGCTACAAAGATGTATCAAGATATGAAGAAAGATTATTGGTGGACGGTAATGAAATGCAATGTGATGGAGTATGTGAGTAAATCCCTTACATGCTTGTAGGTGAAGGCCGAGCATCAGAAGCCATATGGGAAGATCCAACCTTTGGATATACCGGAGTGGAAGTGGGAGCATATCACCATGGACTTTATTACAAAGCTACCGCATACCGCGCAAGTGTATGATGCCATATGAGTGATAGTTGATCGTTTGACGAAGAGTGCTCACTTCCTACCGATTCGCGAGACATATTAATCCGAGAGGTTGGTGGCTCTTTTCATTAAGGATATTGTAAGTCGTCATGGTGTGCCGATGTCTATTGTGTCTGATCGTGACACCCGGTTTACATATAAATTTTGAAAGAAATTCCACGATGCGATGGGGATGATGTTACATATTAGCACCGCTTATCATCCTCAGACGGATGGTCAGTCAGAAAGGACTATTCAGATGCTGGAAGATATGCTTCGGGCATGCATCATTGACTTTGGAGGAAGTTGGGATGGCCATTTACCATTAGCGGAGTTCTCATATAACAATAGTTATCATGCCAGCATTGGTATGCCTCCTTATGAGATGCGATATGGTAGGAGATGCAGAATGTCCGTGTGTTGGGGTGATATTGGCCATAAAGAGTTAGGGAGCGTCGAAGTGGTCGAGGCTACGACTGAGAAACTAGAAATGATCAAAGGCTTTATGAAGGCAACTAAAGATAGGCAAAAGTCGTATGCTGATAAATGAAGTAGACCGATTGAGTTCCAGGTGGGTGATAGAGTTATGTTGAAGGTCCCACCTTGGAAAGGTATAATTCGGTTCAGAAAGCGGGGCAAGTTGAGCCCAAGGTCCATAGGGCCTTTATGAATTATTTCTCGAGTAGGAGAGGTGGCCTACAGACTAGAGTTACGAGATGAGTTAAGTGGGATTCACCCGACATTCCATGTATCTGATCTGATAAAGTGTTTAGTAGATGAGAGTATGGTTGTACCACTAGAGGATATCAAGGTAGATGAACGGCTCAATTATGTGGAGCAACCAGTGGCGATCATTGATCGTAAGGAGAAGAGGTTAAGGAATAAAGTGGTTCCTCTTGTGCGTGAGCAATGGAAGCATAGGAAGGGATCCGAGTCCACGTGGGAGACAGAGGAGGAAATGAGACAACATTACCCACGATTGTTTGAAGAATAACAGGTTTCAGGGACAAAACCTATATAAGGGGGTGGACTTGTAACACCCGGTTATTTTAAAAGTAAAAGAAAGAAAGAATAAAGTGAAGTAAAAAGAACGAAAAGATATATTACCCAAGTCAAGGGGTAAAAAGTATAAAAAGGACAAAAGTCTTCAAAAGTTGGTGATAAAGGTGGCATGGCAGCCCATGACCCTCTCTTCACACATATCTTCGGATATTTTTAGAGAAAGAAAGAAAGGAGAGCTGAAAGTTCTTGGGTTTTTGAAGAACAAGAGCAGAAGTTTGAATTCAAGGTAAGAATTCGTGTGTTTATGATGTTCTTAACTAGCCGTAGCCTCGGTTATATGCTTATGTATGTTTATGTGTGTTCGGGTATGTCTTTGGTGGGTTTTTAGGCGGTTGAACTCAATTGCAAGCGGGTTTTGAGGAAGTCATAACCAAAGGCAGCTAAGGTGAGTTCTAGAACCCCCCCTTTTACTTGTTTTTAACTTCTTTGGGGCTGGAAATGCATGTATGAACTTTTTATAAAAGTTGGGTTTTATACCCGTATGTGTGTATGTGTGTATGTTGTGGGTGAGGTTTGATTTTGGGTTATGTATGTGTATGATGATGTTATAGTTATGTTTCTAAGGCTTAGAATGTATGATTTAAGCTTAGAACGTGATAGGTGATGTTTGGGGACTGAATTATGATGTTAAGTGTGAATAGACTGTCCATGAATAGTGGCCCATGCACCCAACAGAAAATAACTGCCTAAGTGTCTCATGCGCCCAAAACCTCATGCGCCCGATTAGTATTCATGCGCCTAGAATTAGGCTGGAATTGACTAAGTGTTCATACGCGCAGACAATTCATGCGCCCAGGCACTCTTGCGCCTGTATAGTTCCTATGAGCCTAGAGTTGCCCAGAAATGATAAGTGTTGCCCATGCGCCCCAATAGTGCCCGTGCGCCTAAGTGTTCCCCATGCGCCTGCATAGTGCCCATGCGCCTAGAGACTTAGTTTATTTTTTTCTGATTTTTGGGGGGAAAGTGTTATGTATGCTTTGAGTGGGGAGGATCCCGGGGGCTATGTAAGTTGACTTTTTGAAGTCATAGATGATGTGATGGGCGATGTACGGTATGACTTGATGATGTATGTATGATGCCTTTGCATGATGGTATGTAGCATGATTGTTATGACATGTGTGATGGTGCCTTGTATGGCGATGTTTTGTATGATTATGTTTATGTTCCATGTTATGTATGTTTATCTTTCCCGTGGCTTTACGTGTTATAGTTGTGA
The DNA here is from genome assembly GCA_018326385.1 of Flaveria bidentis. Lineage (NCBI taxonomy): Eukaryota > Viridiplantae > Streptophyta > Magnoliopsida > Asterales > Asteraceae > Flaveria > Flaveria bidentis. Next base: position 5,757 of record BJCM01166066.1, on the reverse strand, counting down.
AAGAAATGGTAAAGTATTATGTAACATAAAGTGAAAGATAATGAAAAGAGGAACATAATGATAGAGTGCATGCATTAATGAAAGAGAAAGTAAAGAAAGGCTTGCAAGCAAAATGTACGGAGGTGCACGACTCTAAAATGTCGTAAGCTCAACTGTGTGTGGTTTAGCTAACCTTTAAGGATACGCACAGGGGTCCAGTCTTTGTGACTGACCAATGATATAGTACATGGATTTTAGTGGATAATTACCTCGTTGCTGGTGCCAAGCTATGTGCGTTACGGAAGTCATTTATGAACTTCGGCCCAGTACCCGCTTTGTGCATACGTTTGAGGTGTAGTGTATAGTTGGGACCTTTGTCGCTTGCCCCGGTGCTGGTGCCAGGCTATGTGCGTTATGGAAGTCATATATGATCTTCGGCCCAGTACCCGCTTTGTGCATACGTTTGGGGTATAGTTGATGACACTGACCCGGAAAGAGATAAAGAAAGAAAGTGATGAACAGTAAAAGAAGATAATAATGATATTATCTATGTGTACGTACGATGTGTGATCATGTACGAAAGTATAGTTTGATTTGATAGAAAGAAAAGAATGGTTTTATACGAAAGTAACGTATGTTTTATTTTTAAAAACTAGAACTCACTCAGCAACGCTGACTTTTATGTGTTTCCAGTTGGCAGGTAATTAGTTGCTAAGGATGGCACGAGGTGGCTACTTGGCTCGTTTTGGATGGCACCCATTTTTATAATGTTTTTGTGATGTAATGCAACAAGTATTTTGTAATTTGATAACGATGTATTATTTTGCAAAAGCTATTATAATGAAATGAAATGGATTTTTAAATGTTTCCGCTGCATGTTTTTAGTAAGTTAGTACAAATATATATTTTATGCGCGATGATTGACTAGCTGTGAGTGTCCCGGGAACGGGGCCTTACACTAGGCCTTAGATCACATTCCTTGAGACCCCAAGGTCTCAATAAGCTCAATCCAGTCCCTTTCAGGACAACTGTGCTTTTGTCTTATGGAGTGGACACTCTAATGATTTTCAGTTCTATTTTGAAGATCTAGATTGTTTCAGCTCGGATAAGATGGAGGACATGGACATAGTCCAACAAATGGCTCTGCTAACCTACAGGGCAAAGAAGTTCTTTAAGAGAATAGGAAGACAGTATCCTTAGAACCCAACAAGCAACAAATTTGGGTTCGACAAAGCAAAAGCCAAGTGTTACAACTGTAACTAGCTGGGTCATTTTGCTAGGGAATGCAACGCTCCTATATCAAACCCAGGATCTGCTCATGCCTTCTATCATCCTTCCACACCAAAAGCTGCTAGAAAATCAACTAAAACTGCTGTTGTTGCACAAGAAGTTGATTGGAGCTTTATAGTCCAAGATATCACCCCTACACACGCACTCATGGCTGGAACAGACAGCTCTAAGGTATGTGATCATCTCTGTACTCCAGCATGTATTGCCAAGGTTAAAATGTACCAGGACTATAAAATGGAAATTAAATCCGATATTGAGTCCTTAAACATCTTAAAAGCTGATTTTAAAATGGCTGAATCTGACTATCAACATAAAATTGAGGAGTTAGAGAAAACAGTTTCCTCTTTAAAACATGAGAACACTAATGACAAGACTCAAATCAAGGCTTTAATATCCAAGTTTAGTGAGGCTCAAGCCAAGCTAGTAATAGCTGAAGCTCAAGCTAGGAAGCATGTTATTTTAGAGCAAAACTTCCAAGCCATTATTGCATCATCCTCCCACTCTAAAATTTGTTATCAAAACAAAGGAGGGTTGGGACCAATAAGATTGCTCCACCACACTTTTATGAGTTCATAAGACAACCAAGGTGAGGTACTGAAGAGCAAGAGGTCCCATCTGCTGACTCTTTTTCACTTGAGTTGAAGAATGATGCAATAGTGGAGACCACCATAAGGAAGGAACAGGTAAATCAACCCATTTCTACTTGTGATGATCAACCCCTATCCACCAAAGCTAGAAGAAACCGGGCAACGACATCCAAAATAATTGCTAAGAAAGTGGCTGAATCTAAGCTGAAGATTGACCCAAAGCAAAAGGGTGTTTTCATTTCAGCTTGATTCCAGGTGGTAGGCACTTCTGATTCAAGAAAGAAGTGTGGTACTAGCACTTCTATGCTGCCAAAGGATCAAAAGTCAAAGGGGAAGGCTACAAAGGAAGATAAGAAGATGAAGAAACCTCAACCATCAAAATCCCCAAAGATTAACATTACATGCATAATGTGTGGTCTGCAAAACCACTTGGCTAAAGATTGTTATTACAATCCAGCAAGCACACATTATGCAAATAATGTTAAAAAGGAAGCAACCAAGGAAGGATTCACATTTGGACCTTATCATGTGGTTCAAGTGAGGAGAAAAGGAAAGCTGGTTTCCGAACCTAAGTTGCTTTCGGAAGAATCTCATTATTCCGAAGGGAAAATGGCTTCGGAAGTCAAGCCAAGGAAGGCTCAAAAGAACAAAAGAGCTTCCTCAAAACCTTCCAAGAAGAAGGCTGCTTCGGAAGAGAAGATAGTGAACTCTTCTTCCGAAAACAAAGAAGCTTCAGAAGAAGGTCATGCTGCTCAAGCTTCAACAAGCTCATCTAAACTGACCAACCATGGGATGGAATGGAAGATCATACAAGATGTTGCAGCCACATCTTCCTTTTCAAAGACATCAATTGAACCATATACCATTTATTTTGGTTCAATTATGTCATCATCAATGGAAAAACCCAAGACCAAACAGGCTTGTGTTTCCAATCAAAACTATTAATCCCCTTATGTGCAGGGACATTCACAAGACAAGAACAACAATGTCTGGATAGTGGACAGTGGATGCTCCAGGCACATGACTGGAAACAGATCTCTACTTCAACTATTTCAACATTTTGATGGAGGTCCTATTCAATTTGGAGGTGAGACTGGAGGATACATTTCAGGCAGAGGAAGTGTATCTAATGGCTTGTTAAGAGTCGACAAAGTAAACTTTGTCAAGCAGCTTGAACACAATTTCCTAAGTGTTTCTCAATTCTGTGATCAAAAGCATCAAATGCTTTTCACAGAACATGAGTGCATCATCCTCAAACCTGGGATAATAATTTCTCAGGAATTAGTGGTTCTTAGATCTCACAGGAAAAAGGATATGTACAAGCTGGATATGAACATTGCTTCCCATTTGATGAAGTATCATGCTTTCTTTCCAAAGCTGATGGTGATGAGTCCGCCTTATGGCATAAACGTATGTGTCATGTAAATTTTAAAACCATGAACAAATTGGTTGAAAATAACTTGGTACATGGCATGCCCAAAAAGGAATTTTTCTGTAGAGATAACTATGTGGCTTGCTTGAATGGAAAGCAACATAGAGTCTCTCACAAATCCAGAGAGGTTAACTCTATCACCACCCCATTACACTTATTGCACATGGATTTATTTGGTCCAACAAGTATAATGAGCATTGGAAGGAAATCATAATGCCTTGTGATAGTTGATGACTTTACAAGATTTACATGGGTATTCTTTATAAGAACTAAAGATGAAACTACTGAAACTCTAAAGTCTTTTATTCTTAAAATTGAAAATCAAAGTGATCACAAGGCAAAGATAATTAGGAGTGATCAAGGAAATGAGTTTAAGAATCAAGTTCTTGACTCATTTTGTTGGATATTACTCTACCATTGTTGATTATAGAGTCTATAATATCAAAAATCAACAATTTGAGGAATCATCCAACATACACTCCTTGTGTTAGGGGGAATGGCCCTGATCATATTTTTAATTTAGAATTGTTTCCAAACTATTTTAAACCATCTTGTGAGAATGTTTTAGCTAGAACAGGTACTAAAAGCGATTATGATGAAGACTAGCTATTTAAGTTACCCGAACCTCTTCCAAGTTTTCCAAGAGTCTCTGAACCCCAAGCTCCCATCATTGGTAGATCTGATAGTATGACCATTCAGGTTCCATTGGAGATTCAACAAGTTACCAACAAAGTGAGCCTAATAACTCATCAGCTGATAATATACAACACCAGCTGATCATAAGAGAAGTCTTTGAAGGCGTGAGAACAAGGGGATAAACTCAATATGGGAATGTCTGCCTGTACTCATGCTTCTTGTCTCAGATGGAACCTAAGAAAGTAGAAGCCATAAAAGATAGTAGCTAGTTTGAGTCAATGCAAGAAGAATGGCTTCAATTCAACAGACAAAAGGTTTGGAACCTTTGCCCGCTACCATCTAGTCAAGTACCTATAGGCACCAAATGGGTTTTCAGAACAAGAGTGATGATAGATGCTTGATTATCAAGAACAAAGCTAGACTAGTTTTTCAAGGATACACCCAAGAGGAAGGAACTGATTATACTGATGTATTTGCACCTATTGCAAGACTTGAGGCAGTTATAATGTTCATGCTTATGCTGCATCCAAGAACTTTATTGTCTATCAACTTGATGTCAAGTGTGCATTTCTATATGGAAATATAGATAGGGAGGTCTATATGTGTCAACCTCCAAGATTTGAAGACCCACAACATTCCAACTATGTGTGCAAATTGGATAAATCTCTTTATGGGTTGCACCAGGCACCTAGGCTGTGGTATAAGACTCTGTCTCAATTTCTCCTAAAGAATGGTTACACTATAGGAACCATTGACAAGACTCTCTTTATCAAGAAGTTTGAGAAAGACATTTTGCTCATTAAGGTCTATGTTGATGATATAATATTTGGTTCTTCAAATGACCAAATGTGTAAAGACTTCGAGAGCATCATGAAGAAGAAGTTTGAGATGAGTTCTATGGGAAAAATGGACTTTTTCCTTGGAATTCAGGTGAAGCAGATGAAAGAAGGGTTCTTTATCAATCAATCTAAGTATGTCTTTGATATCTTAGAATGATTTGATACAAAAGATTGCAAACCAGCCAAGACACCCATACCCAGAAACCATGACCTTTGTCCTAACTCTGAGGGGGAGGATATTGATCAACATCAGTGAGGGCAATCATCGATTCTCTGATGTATCTCACAACAAGTAGACCTGATATCATATTTGCTACTTGTCACACCCCAACCTTGATGGCGGAAACGTCGAGGAGTGAGAGTTAAGATCGTTCACAGCCACATAATGCTATTATTAAATCCAAATATATTAATCATAAGTTTCAATTATACCAATACAAACATAAGTCTCAAAGAAAATAAATAACATAACATAAGATGTGACAAGCCAATTTATTTCATTTATTTAACTAGGTCCATTCCTAGATGTGAAAGCACTTCAAGGTGTCAATCAAACTTGAGCATTTCCTGAAACATGTTAAAAATAAAATGTCAACAATAATGTTGGTGAGATTCCATAGTTTGCAATACATAAGTATATAAAAGATGGCAATTCATGTTGCATGTTAGAGAACAAGATAACTAGGGATGTAAGACAGAATGCACAATCAACCTTGACAAATTTTTACAAGTCTCAAACATTTACAAGTATATACGATTAGCTAAGTGTACTTGGATCAACCAAGCAGGCTTGTCAGGCCCATAGATCTATGACGTCGCCAGGCTAGCAATAGTTAATGATTGTATATATATTCGACATTACATGGTAGATACAAGGTTCAACTAACCACAACACACAAGTAAATTACCATAAGTTTACAAGAATCAAACGTTTACAAGTGCAATGTTTATAAAGTAACATGTTTCACCCCAAAGTGTGAAAATATGTAAAAGG